>CAJQZP010001326.1:0-35555 GCA_907164705.1 Parnassius apollo
CTTATCTTGAATACAGGAATAAGTAATATTTGTCCTTTTTTTAAATTTGGCGCACTCGTAGGTGTGATTGCGGTCGCTGCCCAACCGATTTTTTTGTTAACAACGCTTCGAACAGTAAATACACTCCAGCTACTGAAACCGGAGCACTGTCGCGTACGAGGGATAAACAATTTTTTTTTATTGAATTGAAACGACAAAGAGGTCATCGACTCAGCATTATTATACGGTGATATTGCATCAGCACTGTTATACTGTTGGTTTTATTGATAAAACTTTCGAGTACTCATGAGGCATACAGTATATTAAAGTTTTTATGAAATACTAGTAGGAAGGAAACGTTTTTTTTTAAGAAAATCAATCAGACCAAAGCATAAAATGTACGGAAAGTGCGCTACTTAACGATTTACGCCGTAAAAGGTACACTACTGAGGCCTTAGGCTAAGGCATTTTTAGGCTGAATCTCGGTTTACGTCAATTATGCTTACCTTTACAATATTGTATAATAGTACTTATCTTCACGCACAATCCCTAACCTACCCCGTTAACCTAGCCAGAAAGAACAGACCGAACAGAACAAGTGTCACGATCCTTACATACCTCTTTCGCTTCTTTCAGGTTCATTATCTTCTTCATACATGCACGTCTAGGTATCCGAATACCTTGACCTTCCCCTCTTCGAGCAATTTGCTCACATGGTCTTCGAAAGTTAGCTCTCGGTCTACCTCGATATATAGGTATAATATCGAGTAAGGTATAATAGTAATAATCGTTAAAGTCTTTTGGGATGATTTCACAGTGAAGTCTCTCTTAGGTTCAGCATACCTAAATAATGATTGTACGAGCGGCTCAAATACAAGATCACACAGTGCAAAATATTTTATTTCTTTAATTTTGTGGCAGGTGCTGAACCGATGCATAATTACACAATACACATACATAATTCTACTTTTTATTAAATTGATTATATTAAAGGGGTCCAAATTTTAAGAATTAATGACACCTTTAAGTATTGAAAAAAAGGACATTTTTTCAATGGGATATTTATATAATTGATTGGACATAATTACACAGAACAAGTTCTTAATCATTATTTAAACGACATTCTAGTTGTTACCTTGAATTTGTAATATTTTTTTACCATTACCGTTGCAGCCTATTAAAGTTCACTGCTGGGCATAGGTTCCTCACAGGTTGCCTCGAGTGGGTCGGCAACCGCAGTTTTCTATTTTTGGTCGTCATTAAGAAGACGCTGCTGCTCATCTCTTGATTTGTTTTTCCCTGTCGCCTCTTACGATACGAGGTGATATTTTTACACTGCCACTACACGATTGACGTTACTTAGTCCAATCAAAAGAGTAAAAATTTAAACTAAAAAGCAAAAAAATGGCTTCCGAATGCAGAGCTTTCATTCTTTGGTACAAAATTTTTCACACCGTTAAAATATATTAAGTAGTTACGTAGAATATAAACCAAAAATATAAACATATTTCACGTAAACATAAATATTATTTAAAGTTAAACGTGAGTGGATAAATACTTAATTCGTTTATAATAACTAAAGCTCGACTCTAAGCGGCACTCTTAACGCAAATGCAGTTCTATTAAAAATATTCATGTTCCTACCAACATTACGTCGATAAATCTGAGTCCGACCGCTGGACTCCAGCGAATAAAACCGCATCTAATGCCTCCTTAGAGTTTTCTTTATGCGCACCCTGGGAAACCGCTCCGGAAATCATATTTTGGTCCCTAATAGTCTCTCAGCTTGTTTGCACTATATTCTGAGAATTAGCCCCTTTGCTTGCTTTGATAAGGAATAAAAAGCGATCTTTTCTACAATCCTGAGGGTATTTAGGTATGAATTTCAAAAAAATATTGTACATAATGTGTTTTTTATATAAAACAATGTCATTTTAATGGGATTATAATTTTTCAGTTGAAAACAATTTTATTAGAAAACTCAATAAACAAAAATAATTTATTTTAATAATGGGACACCTCACCGCCATTATTGTGCCAGAATTTTACACAAATGTAACCCCATATATCAGTTAATGTCGCAAAAAGCATTGTAATTTATTTACAGCGGAATTTACTCTAAAAACATGTTTCTGCCTTCGGAAAATGTGCCATTTGAGCATGGATTTGCAAAGTGGGTTTTTGTTTTTGCAGTAAACGACACTCTGGGTTAATACAGGGGAGTAAATAAATTGGAATTTGGTGGGTGTTAATTCCAAGAAATTGCTAATTTCCAGTAGTAAAGATTTTATTTTCTATTTTTAATAATAATAATAATAATAATAATAATAATAAATTTTATTGCCTCTAAAACACACAGTTACATTCACGTTAAAAACAAAAGAACATTATAATTATTTGAGACAAAAGGAGACGGCTCAGCTTTGTCTGTAACGAGATACAGATCTCATACAGAGCTGTTTTTCAGCCGCTCCCTCCTCCCTGAGGTGTTGTGCGGGAGTCCAAAGTAGCAGGCTCCCCATTTACCTGACTTATACTTTTAAGCTATGTACAAATTAATTAAATATTATATCAATATAAAATATTTCTTTAATTAAAAAAAATATTATATAAACATTAAATCGCAAATACAAAAAAAAGATTAAAAACATTAAAGACAAAATAAAAACATTTAAAAATATGCACAAAACAACCATTACGAAATGAACTAACAACAGATTCAAAAACAACACGAGAAATAGAAAATATAAAATAAACCTTCCTTTCTTTGAACTTATTAGAGTGTATGTGTGTTTGTGTGTGATGTGTGTGTGTGTGTGTGTGTGTGTGTGTGTGTGTGTGTGTGTGTGTGTGTGTGTGTGTGTGTGTGTGTGTGTGTGTGTGTATCCTTATTAATTTTTGACAAAAAAGTTCCGTAAATGTAAAAACTTAACATAGGGATGTTTTGATTTTCGTGCAAGTGTTGTTTTTTAAATGACCTATGCTTTCATTCAGTAAATATTAGTAGCTACATTATGTGATGGCGGGGTAAATGTATCCACTACCATATATCTTTCCTATTAGGGTTTAAACTGGTTTAATAACTCATTCAATAAAAAGCTATATCATTTTAAGTTATTTAGAATCTTACACAGAAGACGTATACAAAGAAAACAATCTGAAAACTAGAATTATCAATACTCGTTGTCGACATTTGATTCTTATAGGGTAAATTAATAATTCCACCAAAAACGTATTTATAAAAGGAGCCGCGTTTAGTACAAACCACCTTTGTTGGGTTGGGTTGTCGGCTTCACTGATAGAATAGTTGAGATCTGAGCGGACACTAAGGCCCATTGCATTTTATTTTTTTGGTGATATTAATACAACGCTTATCTTGTACAAATTAAATATACATTATACATAAAGTAAAAACCCTATATAAGTAGATGTCATGGAAGGGTAAAGTAACAATAGAGGCATTATTATTATTAGATTTTAAGGTATTTTGTTAAACGTCCTGATGTCTAAATTAAGATACTTACCTACCTACCGTACCGTACCTTTAGATTTAATTTTTTTTCTGACACAATTTGAGAAGAAGAGACCCTTGGTAGTTAGGGGTCTAAGCGTTTTGCACGCTAGCTAATTTGATTCCAATCTTCTTCGACAGCAATGACTTGTTAATAGCAATTTCAAGTGCTGATTTACCACTCTTTGGATCGATACGTCTGAATTTTTTATTAAAAAATAAGACCAACAACACACACTGGATTCTGCTGTCAATTGTAAAAAATAACCTCATTTGAAAAATATTATATAACTTTAGCAAGCGCTACCGACCGAATCCGAACAGATCGACCGAACAGAATCTTCGATAGAAAATTTATATCAAAATGTATATAGCATTTTAAACACGTATATCTAAATATTTTATGATTTTGCGAATAAAAACTCGCGCATGACGGTACGGCACAACTTTCATAACTTAATTTGTTGAATTTCATCATCATCATCCGGATTGTTACCAGAATTTTTTATAGAATAATGATGAGGATGCTGTGGCACATAGACGTCTACATTTTTGGACACATAAACGATTGAGAATCAAAATGGAGATACGTTAGTACCCCCGCGGACTAAGATGGAATGCCTCATTTCCAGTAAAAAGGGTTTTCCGTTCTCTATACTCACCATATGAAACACAGCAGAATTGAGATGCTATTTTACGATGGTATACTGTGAGTGCAGGATCCTTCCTCGATTGAACCGATCTACTCATGCTACAACCATAATATAGCTGCAGCATGGCTCTACCACGTAAATTTGAATACATTATTTTCAAAGTGTAAGGGCAATAAAAATTATTTATTTATGTTTACCGAATGTAAGTAGCAATAAATCATACCTCATCCCGCCTTATTAGTAGAACATGATTGAGCTTTTTATTAGCTCAGAAATATACCCAGAAAATATTTCTTGTGCAATCTTAACAAAATCTTTGGGTTGTAAAAATGATCTAGGAACTGACTCATCGATCACCTAGTTCACAATCATAATAATTACGGCAAAAAAGTGGTGTAGTTAGGACTACAGTGTGTGTGGACACAGATAATTTTATGTTCATCCGATCCTAACGGTTCAACATTTATTCGATAAGATCGCTTAAGCATTTCAAAGAAAGATCTCAAATGCAAGCGTAGCTGTCTACAACGAAACTGATGTGTGACATGCTACTGCATTCTACCCGGAATGTTATTTATCTTGTATAAACTGTATGTTAATTATTTTCACATCAATGATTTTGTATTTACATTTCCTTATAATATTCATGACGAAATATATAAAAATAGAACGGGTATTATATTTTGTTATTAGATTTTCCGTAGTTAAATTATGAACAATTTATCTAAATACTATGTAAAGAAAATGTATGTTTCTTTGATTGCCACGTATGCATATCTACAGCATTCATCCGATTACGATGACACCTTATTGAAGTATTGTGCGCGCTTTCGAGAATACTTTTGACAACAAAGGTATTGTATGACGCCCACAGCATGTATGTTATATAATAGTTATTAGTGTAACGACAGCATAAGAGAATACGTCGCGTCACTTCATCTCTAGGATTCGTAACAAACGACTATGTGATATGCCGGAACGGTCTTATAGCTTATGGCACATAGCGATATAACGTCAAAGGTGCGACACGTCTGGAGTTGCAATGGTTTAATCGACTGTCAAGCGTGGCTAAGGCAAGCCCAAGTAACGGAAAGGACTCTTGTCCAACAATTGACTTTTATAGACTGATGAAGATGAAAGAACATATTGCCATCTTCTTTCATATTCATCAGAAACACAATAAAGCCATCCAGTTTTGTTATATTTATTATCTCAGACTGGAAAAACAATCAAAAATAATAAATTAAAATAACACTAGTTTTTACGTACTTTTTTACGATGTTACGAGCACTTTACAGCACCCATGGGCACGGGAGGGGGGGGACTCAGATAGTATCCCAGGCAGAGGTAGCGCCCAGCTATATTCTCTATGGAAATCAGGATGTTTTTTGATTTCAATAGTTTCGCGAACCATCCTTGGAAGGAATCGGTGTTCTTTAACGAGGATTTGTGGTCTATCATATCTAATATAGTGACGGGGGCGATCCTGTATGTGTTCACAGACTACAGCCTTCCCGGAGCGTCGATTCTTAACATCAGCTATATGTTCTTTAATGCGGGTTTTAATTGATCTTTTAGTTTGTCTTATCTAAGCGATACCACATTCATAATCAAGATTGTACACCCCTGCATTTTGTAGAGGGACGTTACACTTGGCTGATGGTAAAAACTGACCAATTTTCTTCCGCGGCTTGAAATATGTTTTAATGAAAACGAGCTTCAATATGTAGCCAATATTGTCAGTGACTCCACTGACATATGGCAGTACAGCAGGTACACGCTCAACTATGGCCGGCTTCACTCGTACACTGTTACGTAGGTACGGGACCCGAAGCTTGTCGTCTTGCAAAACTTGCTTGACGTGTTGGAGCTCGGCAGCCAGGTGTTTACTGTCACAGATCCCTCGTGCTCTCTGAAAGAAATTTTTTTTTTAATTTGTTCAAATAGAAAACCTTAACCACAGTATTGCCTACAAAAGCTATTAGGAATGATGATTCTATCATTTCTAATTTCAACTAAAGGTTTGATGTAAAACCCCCTTCTTAATTAATTGCATAAAACTTAATGTGTTATTTATAAAATAAGCCATTGTTGATGTATTGTTTATTTTTGGCGCAACCATACCGTGTTATATGTTCAGAATATACTAACAAAATAAAGATGTTCAAATGAAGCATAAACATAGTGTGAAAGGAAATTTTATTCTATAATGAAATTAGCAAAAAAAGCAAAATTGTAGCACTTACAGTTTAAAATAAAAAGCAAAACATAAACACAGAAAACTGGAAGTAACTTCAGATTTTGCCCACTATCTAACAAAGCAAGGGCTGCAAAAAAGAAAGTCGTTGTAGCTCGTACATAGTTGAGGAAAGTCTCCGACCTGTGTTGGAGGACACCTTAGCGGTGAACACATATAAAAAAGTATTCTTGTAATCTCTCTCTTATATAAAAATTAATGTTTGTTTGTTCGTATTTTATGCACTCCCATACTATTCATCACATTGCAGTAAAACTTTGTCAGTATTTTACTTGCACTTCTTATTCTTATAGGTGGAGTCCGACCCGGCAGGTGTTGCTGTTGTAGAATTCCTGACATCACCTGTGCGAAGCCGTGACTGATAAAACTTATTCTATTGTACTTTATTCTATACTGCTTCCGCGTTTGCTGGTGGCAAGTATGTCAACTTCTGCATCATCAACGCTGTTTCAAAAGGAAAATGATTACATTTTTATATTATTTCTATAAAATAGAATAATGAGTAAGTAAAGTAAAATAGAATAATCTAAATCTGCACAACGATAAAGTTCTTAAAATAAAAAATAAAATAAAAAAACAAAGGAAAATCCTCTTTGCTATAAAACTGCCGTTTTAAAATTTTAAAAATGTTTAAAATATAAAAATATTTTAGTACTAACATTTACCGGCAGCTTTACCCACGTGGACTTTAATTTAGAAACATCATCACTGCTTCGTGCCACCTCTCAGACTGTCTATCAGTGTAATTTTCTCAGAACTTCTGCGGAATGGAAGTGGTAAATTATCTTAAAATCAGAATTGCGTTATTTACTTTTTGCTCTTGACATTTATTTATAGTTAAAGAAAATGAATTTAGTTATTATAATCTAATGATGAATTTCTTTTTTCTTTTAATTTGCGGCATAGTGTTTAATGGAAATATTTCTCCAATCATTCGCCTCGTTGAATAATGATATTCTTCATAAAATATATACTTACAGATATTTTTTACGTTTGATTAGACTTCAAAATTTTATAAATGTAGTTTATTGTGAACGTGAGAACAACCACATTCATAAATGTACGTAGAAATGTATTTGCCGTATAATAGAGTCGTAAGAATACTCTTACCAGAAGACGATACCACCCAATTTGTTGGGCGATTCAGGTCATGTTTCTTAAACTTTGTATAATCAAATAAATATGCTCAAATATTCTTTTTTTAATATGTTGAATTGGAGTTATCCACAAAGAATTTGTAATAATTATTTATTGTTCGTTTTATATATTAAAACGATAGATATCATCAGAATTTAATCCTATCAGAATTACCGAGCAGTAGAGTGTTGACAAAAATGGTCTTAGCGGATTAACCAAACTTAATGGAAAAAAGTTGCGGTTTATTGATATCTTCCAATATTACGATAAGTAATTTTTAGTAAAATAAATGGAAACGACATTTCCCAATGGCATAACGAGAAGCAATAACACCGAATTTCCATATTTTTCAACGCACATTAATTACGAACAGTCAACATGCGGCGCAGAGACGCATTAACTTAATTCGATGTTGGGATACCTTTTTTGTTAACATTAATTGTCCCTATCACGTGGAAACATGGTTGTGAAAAATTAATAGAAGTAACAAAAATATATAATTATGAATCTATCTATATAACTTCCTGAGCTACTTCTGAGCTAGTGTCTTTTTTAATTTAAAAACTAGGTTACTGTAGGAAGGCATCCGTAAAATTGGGGGTAAGCTTTTTAGAATCCTACGAAAAACGATCATACCTTCATTAAACACTAGAATCTGTAAAAAATGTTTCAAAAAGTTAGAAAAAATATGTATGATTACAAAATTATATCGTACGTCAAAAAATTCAAAGATGAAATAAAAAAAAATAGGTAGTATGAAAAGTAATAAATAATAAGGCAGTTGATAAAACATAGTGTTGCAAATAGTGTTGTAAATACCAATACAAACTACACCTGCTTTTAAGGCTTTTATCATACTAATTGGACTGAGAATTTTAATGTATACACAAAAAATTTTAATTTTATATATTAAATTGAAACATTTGAAATTTAAATAATATAAGGAAAAGAAATATAGTGGGTATTTCTGTGAAAATAATAAATTCTGTTATTCATGTTCTGTCGCCACATTTAGGGTTATTATTTATTTCATGTATGGACATGTCTATTTTTTAACTTAATGAAGTTGCAGAAATACCACTTCTTACGAGTAAGTCTGATGGCTCTAAAGACCTAGGCAATTTTTGGCTTTTATCAATGCAACCCACACTTAGTATCAAATGCCTTCCATTTTAAATTTGTATAAATGACTTCCTCAGCACCAGTTTGAATTTATTGAGGAGCGTACCATAAATAACGCAAGGTTATATTTAATTCAGCATATTTATAGTACGTACGAGAATACTATAAATAGACGAGATACACGGAATGCGATTGGTATATTTTATGATTTTTCTTAATTATTTGATTGCGTTAATAACACTACACTACTTAGTAAAATTATTTATTAGGGCTTGAATGAACGGGTTCTTTGTTTGTTAGATTAATTCTTATCTTTGTAATAGTATTCAGAAAGTCCAGATAAATGGTGTAAGTTCTTAGGTTTTGTAATATAAAAGGATTTACAACAGGGGCTAATTCTTGGCCCGTTATTGTTTCTTATCTAAATAATTAATTTACTACACTTAGTAGAGAAGCTCATCAATACAGTTGTTCAGATGTTAATTTACTGATATATAAGATTACTCAAAAATCGAAACCGCAAGTGAAGTAAATAGTGATCTAGATTAGGTATTAAATTAGTTGCACTTAAATAATTTAGTGATCTATGTGTTTCTTTACGTAAAACAACGATAAATACTTTATTATCTTGAAAAATAATAAATAAAATTTTAGATTATAAGAAATATTTATAAAATCATTTAACCAAAATTTTATTAATAATTTAAAAAAATTAATTAAATGCATTTAAGGGTTATAAAATTTGATTTATTCAATGTGTATTATTCACGTAAATAAAACTATTCTTTTTCGTATTCACTTCACGAGAAATCACTATTCAAAATTATCCATAATATTATAAAAGACAAATTAATTAATATATTGGGCAATGCACGTGAATAAATAATAAAATTTCTAATGATTTATTAAGCCTTTTCCATAGGAAATTTAAATAATACTTTACATTGAGTCTATGCACAAAATCACTGCAGTTTATGTGAATATTTTGATGACTGAGAAGCATGGTGAAGTAAATAAATTATATCATAAATGGTAATGACCAGTTTGTTCAGTATCGTCTTATTACTGTATATGTGGTGAGACACACCTCAGTGTGTGATAGACTTGGGTATATCATGCTCGCTTAAGTTCCCTTCTTGCTGATGCGTTGTGTGACGGGTCGTCCATTACCTCCTTAAATATATGCGAGGTTACCGTGTACTGGCGGTGTATGCGTAATCACTACCCCATATAATCTCGTGGATGTCGTAAGAGGTGACAGAGGGAATCAAATCAGGAGAGGGGCAGCAGCACCTTATTAGTAACGACTAAAAATAGAAAACTGCGGTTGCCAACCCGCTAAGCAAGCGTGGGAACTTTAACAAATAGGGAGAGCCCTATGAGGCAATCTACAGGGAAGGCCTATGTCCAGCAGTAAATTGATTAAAACTACTTTTACGGATTTTATCGCGTTTAATTTTACTTTTAATTATTTTTATTTTTTATTCCCGACGTTTCGGGTGCTTTTCCAGCACCCATGGTCACGGGGGACTGAGGTGACTGAAGTCACGATGTCATTGTTAAACCCGGAGTACCTTCAGTTTTTTTAATTATTGTTTATGGTCCCGGTGAGTCACTAAGGCATGTCATGTCCGTTTGTTCGGCACTTTCTAACTCTGCGTACTTGCACACGCACAATCTAGTAGCCAGAATTCCTCACCAGGAGCTGGCTCTGAAATACGGTCCCGTGGATCGAAAATTGCCGAATTACAAGAACTTGCCGGAAGTCATGCCCGAAAATGATCCCGCCAGTTTCTACTAGGACCAGGCCATCGTTACAGACAGGACTTTTCTTGCGAGTAAGCCTGATACTGTGCCAGCGGACCGGGCACAATCAAGGACATTTTTGGTCGACATTACCATTCCGAATGACGAGAACCTCGTGAAAGCCGAAACAGATAAGCAAACAAAATATCTAAATGTGGCTCACGAGGTGACCGATATGTGGGGTAGTCTGCGGACCGAAATTATTCCTGTAGTAACTGCGTGACGAACCGCTCCAGGCTCAAATAAAGAAGGCGGTGCTCCTCGATACCGCCTTCATCGTCCATCGAACGATCTTGGAAGAGAATTACGGCTGCCTGAAGACCTGATCACCGGGGTACCACCTGATGCCCCACGCAGTATAACCGATTATGCAAATGACTTGCGGAACAAAATGAATGACATTTATGAGCACGTCAGAAAATCGGGCCAGCAAATTTCTGAAAAGATGAAAACTCGGTATGACCGCAAAATGAACAACAAAGGGTTCGACGAAGGTTCACTAGTGTGGTTGCACAATCCAGTCCGCAGCAAAAGGAAATCTCCTAAGCTTCAAGCTAAATGGGACGGCCCGTACCGGATTGTGACCAGGATCAACGATGTAACCTACCGGCGCAAGAGGGACTCCTAAGATCGTCCATGTGGATCGACTGGCGCGTTATTATGGGGCCGGTAATGCTCGGGACGGGCATGTCTTAGGAGGAGGCAGTGTTGCGCGCCTAAGTTGACGTCTGGCACTATCGCCATCTAGTGTCGGGTAACAGAGCGAGGAGAGCTTTCCAGAAAATGACATGACTAATCCTTTAACCAACAGCGCCATATACTATTGAATTGTAGAACTAAGCTTCCTAGAAGCCTCACACTCGAACTTTCTGCGTCTGATCGGTCGGTGCCCGTATCAACGGGAATATTCTGGATGTTTCGGCGTAAAAGTGTATTTAAACCCGCTGCATGCCGCGATCGGGGCAGTATTGAATTTGGCGAGACAAGCGAAGCTTCGGAGCGAAATAAAGCGAATCAGTGTAGTTAATTATTAGTGTTTTAAGTTTTAATTAGTATTAGGTAATAAAAGTGTAAATTTTGGTAATTCAATCGGCAGTTTTTACTGTCACGAACCTCAAGCTATATATATGTAGTTTTTAAATAAATATATATATATATATATATATATATATAATATATATATATATGTATTATATGTGTGTGTGTATATTTTACCACATCTTTTTATATATTTATTCAGCTCAACCAGATGAGAATATTCTATTAATACCCCTAATAAATAAGCAATAATATTATATAATGTCCTCCAAACCGAATTTCGGTCACGGTGCCCAGTCTCAACAGAGACTAGCCATCTGCGCAGGAAAGGATTATGTTAGTGCCTACGTGTATGCGCACAGGCGTACTGTCTATTCCCCCACTCTATTAGGAATAGAGAGTACACTCTCATAGTCCGATTGGATGGCAATACTACACCACCGAGAGAAGACTAGGCGCAGAAACAAATGTTTTGCTTGCGTGGGTGTGAAACACAGCCAACTTCTTGACTCCGGGATGCTACTGTGAATATCTTGGCAGCAAAAAACCTAAAAATTAATTTTGGTCGACTCGGAATTCGAACTCGGTACCTCACGATTAGTATTCGCGTTTACGTCCACTAGACCAACAGGGCAGTTTAGGTGATTATAATAATGGTAGTAATAGTAGCGTTTTGTTAACAAGTCGTGTCAAATTATAACACCTTACCTCAACTAATTCATTATTAACAAGCCGCTTGTTAATAATGAATTCCATGAATTATGACGAACTCGCGAAAATTTAATGTTTGGAGTAATCAATTGCGTAAGGCGTATTATAGTGCTACATACACGCACGCACGCACGCACGCACGCACGCACGCGCGCACGCACGCGCGCCGCGCACGCACGCACGCACGCACGCACGCACGCACGCACGCAGCGCGCGCCCGCACGCACGCACGCACGCACGCACGCACGCACGCACGCACGCACGCACGCACGCACGCACGCACGCCGCACGCACGCACGCACGCACGCACGCACGCACGCACGCACGCCCGCACGCACGCACGCACGCACGCAGCAGCGCACGCACGCACGCACGCACGCACGCACGCACGCACGCACGCACGCACGCACGCACGCACGCACGCACGCACGCACGCACGCACGCACGCACACACACACACACACACACACAATATATATAATATATATATATATATAATATTATAAAGAGTAAAAATTTGTTTGAACTGAATAGGCTCAAAAACTACTAGACCGATTTGAATAATTCTTTCACTATTGGAATCCTACATTATTTCTGATGAACATAGGCTATAGTAAATTTTCAAAAAGTTAGGGATCCGTATGAAAACTTCGTTAGTGTAACCCACGGCGTGGAAAAAATACCAAAAGAATCCTATCGGATACGTTGAAACTAACGATACGAACGAATATAATACAAATACGGAAACTATTGTCAATAGAGCAAAGTAAGATACTGCGGTTTTATAGAAGATATTTATATCTACAAAAAAGTCTAGGATACTATATGCCTAACAATTACAGTTAAGTCAAAATAACTACTTTTTGTGTTATATTATGCAATAGTAACGCCGAAAAATACTTATATCGCATACTCTGGGGAAACTATTGACAATAGAGCAAAGTGATGTACTACAGATTTATAGAAGATATCAACATCTACAAAAAAAGTCCGCGATACCATATGTCTAACTATCACAGTTATGTCACAATAACTACTTTTTCATGTTAAAATATGCAATGCCCGAGCATGTGCAATGGGATGAGTCTACTTATTAAGGAATTGAAGGAAAATTTAACTGTAGTATTGAAGGAAAATTTTACTGTATACCGAGGATATTTTGCTGCCACAAAATAAAACAACATCAAATATAGTTTACAGGGAAGCTTTGAATTTTGTAGATATTATCTTTTTACTAATTTTATAATAATATTTCTAATAAAAATTAAAATAATCAAAATTAAAAAAGAAAAAAATAAGTAAAAAATATTAACAAAAAAATCATTATCTATACCTTATTATTATGAAGAAGAAAGTTTTTTTTTGTTTGTATGTTTGTACCGAATTAGCTCCAAAACTACTAAACCGATTTTAATTTTTTCACCAATAGGAAGCTAAATTATCACAATGTAACGTAGGCTATAATTTATTTTCAAAAAAATTTGAGATCTTTCGGAAAATTGTAACCCAAAGTAGCAAAATTTTGCCTATAAAATTCATTATTTGGCGTGCGCTGAGAAAACTTGATGATACATCAAAATTATGTGCTACATGATTAAAGTACTCATTATTACCTGCAAAGAGTCCGCGTAAATAATATATACTATCATAATTAAGTCACAACTCACAATAGTAGCTTTTGCGTTCTAAAATTTAATTAGATCACCGGTCGAAACAAAAGTCGGTTACAGTCGTATGTTAGTATTAATTTTTATTCAAATAAAAAGTTTTATCATAATAAAAGAGTTAAGAAATAATTTGTAGGTACCTTATCTTAAAGAGCATATTCTATTTTTTACTTTTAGTCATTCATATTTTGGCGGTAAAGTTGCAAATTTTAATAAACCTAAACTTTGAGCAAAAAAAATCGATTAAAGATAAGAAATGTTCATATTTTGTGGCAGATTGCGCAAAACTATAAGTGATATCGCTTTCGTATGTATAAAAGGTTGATACAAAATTCATCAAGGATCATTTCGTACCTCCACACTTCACATCAAAACTCAAAACCGAAAAAAAAACGCGTTTTGGGGCACTTTATGGGGCGTTCATCTGGGATGGCGAGAGAGAGTGGATAAAATTTAACTTTGCTGTATAAGGTACATATGCCGATAGATAGAAGTACTACATTAATTTCGCCAATTTTGTAGCTAAAATGATTGAACTAAATGAGTGAGGTGTCATGTCAGGTCGCGCGGCGCATACACGTCATATACGAGTTTGAAACCGCGGGGTACAGCTGTATAAAATATTTAAAAAAAATTGTTCTGTTTTTCCTTTTGTTCCGGATAATCTTCGAAATGGCTGAACCAATTTTGTCAGGACTTTCACTGGCAGATGGCTGATGTTATAGAGTAACTTAGTCTTATTCTTATTTTAGAAAAAAAAAATTGTGGTCATTCGCAAAAAAATTCAAATTCATGGAATTCAATCATAATAATTTCACGCGAACGAAGTCGTGGGGAATAGGTAGTAGGAAAATAAATGCTTAGATCTTATTGATATACTTTTGTATATCAATGCTAGATCTCCATGTAGGTATTTTGTTTTTGATCTAACGCAACGAGTGGCGTTACACAATTCGAAGTGTATCGCTCTCAGTTCACCGTTTTTTTAATCTGAAGACATACTATGCAGCTGTGTTTTTTTTTAAATAAAAATAGTTTAAGTTTTACTGTTTTTCTTTTGATAAAAAATCATTTTAGTTGATATTTTAGTTTTTTTCTTATTTTAAATTGGACTATATACTTGTATGTACTCGTAATCCATGCGACCACTTACTAGCTGATAGGAAAAAAGAAAAATATTAATTTTATAGAATAAACACACAAACACACATACACACACAAACATACACGTATATATATATATATATATATATATATATATATATATATATATATATATATGTATGTATTATATAGTTTTTGAACGTATGAAAAAGAACGTAGAACTGAAATACCAAGATGGATTCGTGAGAGAGTCAGAGAGGAGACGTATGTCGATTTGAGTGAAGCCGTAGACGTCTAGGACATGCAAAGTTATAGTTCATTTCAAATAGCATGGCAGGATTGTACTTGAAGCGGTCATTAGGCGATAACAAAAGAAGTGGTATTTACAACCGATACCTGGGAAGACCTTATCCTGACGTGGTATTTTTGTGGCAGCAAACAAGTTTTGATGCTTTTGTTAAATACACGATGACATTGTTGTGAAAAATTCAGTCGTCTTGTAACTTCGACACAGACTACAAATAAACATGTTTTGACCATGGGAAATATCAAATAGTGCATCTACAAGTGATGAAAATAGTGTTCAGCGTAGAAAAAGACATTTAAGTTCAGACGCTCAAGACATAGTTTTGAGTGTTTACAATAAGCATTTGAAACGCATGGGTGATAAGGGAGCGATTAAAGAGACATCGGAATTAACAAACGTGCCTATAAGAACTGTTTGTAGAATAGTGTCAGCAGGATCTAATCATCTTCCTCGTAAACGGACCAAGATAAGTTTTAAAAGAATTGATAATTTTACAGAGGAACATGTGAGGAGGACTATTTACAATTTTTACCTCAACAATGAGATTCCAACGTTACGTGAGATTTATCAATCATTGATGAGAAGTGAAGCTGGTTTTGAATATTCAGAAACTACACTATTAAAAAATTAGAGACTAATAAAAAAACTTGGATTCAAGTATGGAAAATTAGATGAAAGAAGAACTGTAATGGAAAGTCCTCGACTTTTATTACTAAGGGAAAAATTTATTAATGAAATACGTTTACGAAAAATATAATATATTTAGACGAAACATGATTTGACACTCACGATACTCTAAAAAAAGAGTACACAGACAATTCACCAAGTTGTACAACTAAAGCTCCATGTTCTAGGGGTAAACGTTTAATAATATTGTTACGAGCTTGAGGTTCGTGACAATAAAAATTGCCGATAAAATTACCTAAATTAACACTTTAATTTACTTTACACAATTAAAGTTAAAACACTAATAATTTAAACACATTAATTCACTTAATTCCACTCCGAAGCTTCGCTTGTTTCGCCCAAATCAACACTAACTCGATCGCATCTTGCAGCGCCTATATATTTGAATTAGCAAAGAAATATCCAGAATGTTCAAGTAAACACGCGGAAGGTTCGAGTTTCGACTAGGCGCTGTCAGTTGAGCGATTTGTGATGTCATTTTCTCAATGCTCCCCTCGCTCTCGTTCCTGACACTAGATGGCGCTAGTTGACTTATTCATGCAACACTGCCCCCTCCTAAGACATGCTCGTCCCGAGCATTATCGGTCCCATAATAACGCGCCAAGCGATCCACATGGACGATCTTAGGAGTCCCTCTTGCGCCTTTCTGTATCCGGTAGGTCACATCGTTGATCCTGGTTACAATCCGGTACGGGCCGTCCCATTTAGCTTGAAGCTTAGGAGATTTCCCTTTGCTGCGGACTGGATTGTGCAACCACACAAGTGAACCTTCGTCGAAACCTTTGTTGTTCATTTTGCGGTCATACCGGGTTTTCATCTTTTCAGACATTTGCTGGCCCGATTGTCTGACGTGCTCATAAACGTCATTCATTTTTTTCCGCAAGTCATTTGCATAATCGGTTATACTGCGTGGAGCATCGGGTGGTATCCCGGTGATCAGGTCTGCAGGCAGCCGTAATTCTCTTCCAAAGTTTGCGAAAGCTGGTGTCACTGCTGTACTTTCGTGAACAGAACTTCGATATGACAACAAAAACGGTTGTATGTGCTTGTCCCAATCTCGTTGCCGATTGTCTACAACTTTTGCTAGGTACCTCTCCAATGTCTGATTAAATCGTTCCACCATTCCATCAGATTGCGGGTGATAAGAAGTCGTTCTTGTTTTATGAGTACCCATAACTCGGCAAGTTTCCTGGAATATTTGAGACTCAAAATTCCTTCCTTGATCGCTGTGAATCTCTAAAGGTACTCCAAAACGACAGAAGACTTCATGAACTAGTTTATCTGCAACTGTTGAAGCTTCTTGATTTGGAATGGCGAAGACTTCTGGCCACTTAGTGAAGTAATCCATCACAACCATGAAATACTTGTTACCGCTTTCACTCTCCGGAAACGGCCCCGCCACGTCAATGGCTATTCTCTCCCATGGTGCACCAACATTGTACAACTTCAATGCACCTCTACTACGAGTCTGAGGTCCCTTTACAGCCGCACAACTTGTACATTTGCGACACCAGTCCTCGACATCGTTTCGACAGTGGACCCAGTAAAACCGTTCTCGGATCTTCAGTAGAGTTCGTTTAACTCCCAGATGGCCTCCTGAACAATCATTATGGTACAGCTGTAGAACATCCGGTACTTTAACTTTAGGGACAACCATTTGCAAATGACAGCTGTCTCCCCGAACGTTTTCCCATTTACGACACAGAACTCCATCCTGAAGCAGCAAGCTGTCCCACTGGGCCCAATAGCTTTTAGTGGTCGAACTCATCGCTGAGACGTCACTCCACTTGGGCTTGGGAGCACTGGCCTTTATCCATTCCAGAATCGGCTTGATGTCCGGATCTTCCTGCTGTGCATGTAGTAAGCTGTCCTTCCACTCGTTGCTGAGGTGGTCTGCCCTGAGCATCCTCACGGATACCACTTCCTTACTCTCTTGCCTAGTACAATGTTTGCAATCTTCAGGACAAGGTCTTCTTGACAATGCATCTGCGTTGCCATGAGATTTCCCGCTGCGATGTTCGATCTCAAAGTCGTATTCCTGCAGTAGTTCAATCCACCTCGCAACTTGTCCTTCTGGGTTTTTAAACTGCAATAGCCATTTTAGTGCAGCATGGTCAGTTCGTAAGTGAAATTTTCGTCCCAGAAGATATTTGCTAAAATGTTGCAACGACTTTACCACAGCTAGCAATTCGCGTCTTGTGACACAGTAGTTCCTTTCCGGTTTTGACAACGACTTGCTGAAGTACGCTATCACGACCTCTTGGTCACCATTCCGTTGAGACAACACACCGCCGAGTCCTATATCACTTGCGTCTGTGTCAACTATAAATTCTTTGCTTGCATCAGGGTATCCCAAAATAGGTGTTTTGCACAGACGGTCCTTGAGCTCCTGGAATGCGATATTGCAACTTTCATCCCAGCAGAAATGTCGCTTCTCCTCGGTTAGCTTGTGCAGAGGTTTGGCTATATCTGCAAAGTTCTTCACGAATCGCCGGTAATAGGAGCACAAACCCAAAAATGCTCTAACCTGCGTCTTGTCTTTTGGAACCGGCCAATCCTTGACAGCGGCGATTTTCTCTGGATCTGTGCGGATACCTTCTTCCGATACTACAAACCCCAAAAAGTTAACTTGCCGTTGAAATAGTGAACATTTCTTCGGGCTCAACTTGAGGTTGGCACTCTGAATCTTCATGAGCACGCGTTCCAGGTTTTGAAGGTGTTCCTCAAACGTACGGCCCACGATGATGATGTCATCCAAGTAGACCAGACAGGCATCGCCAATTAGCCCGGTAAGTACAAGTTCCATCAGCCTTTCAAACGTTGCTGGAGCATTGCACAACCCAAACGGCATTACTTTGAATTGCCACAGACCCTTTCCCGTCGAGAACGCAGTTTTCTCCTTGTCCTTAGGGTCAATTTCAACTTGCCAGTAGCCACTTTTTAGATCCAGCGTGCTAAACCATTTTACTCCTGTAAGCATGTCCAGCGTGTCATCAATTCTTGGCAAGGGATAGCTGTCCTTCTTTGTAACGTCGTTCAGACGGCGGTAATCAACACAGAACCGCATGCTGCCATCCTTCTTTTTCACCAGCACCACTGGTGAACACCATGGACTAGAGGAAGGTTCAATAACACCATCCTTCACCATTCCTTCAATCATGGTTTCCACTTCCTTTTCACGTGCTACCGGCAATCTTCTTGGCCGCTGACGGATAGGCAATTCCTCTCCTGTGTTTATTTTGTGTTGAACTAGGCCAGTCTTTCCTATGTCAGCATCATTTGATGAGAATACATCGGCGTACTTGAGTAACAACTTCTTCGCCTTGACCAATTCGTTCGGGGACAGAACACTGCGACAGTCTTCCAAAAGTGTGGTCACTCTCGTTTCTGAATCCTTGCTGGGGGTCCCACTCGATATATATTGGCACTGACGTAACCAATCCACTTCCTCACAAGTACCAACCAGTGTGCCTTTTTCTATAATCTGTTCCCGGTCGCAAAGGTTCAGCACACGTACTCCTGAGATGTTAGTGGTCCTGACCAAGGTTCGAGCTACTTTCCATGGAAGGTCATCGTTTACCCTTTCCACAAGTACACAACGGTGAGCTTGCCCAGCGTTTCGAGGAAGACTAACCGGAACAATCGTTTCCGATCTCGGCGGAAGAACAATCTTCTTGATGCTGTACACGTTCCCTGGTAACGCACCTTCCATAAAAAGTTCCTCCTGTCCACATTTCAAAACACCTTGCTTAACGTCGATCTCGCAACAATTATTCCTCATAAAGTCTAAGCCTAGGATGCAGTCGTCCATTATATCAGCCACGATGACATTATGCAGGTAGATCACGTTGCCTAGCTTCAACTCCATCTCCTTCTCTCCACGGACGGGTATACGCTGACCGGTGGCTGTTACCAAATTAAGGCGTTCTCGGTTGTATGCGGAGTCCCCAAGGAACTGACTTATAAGTTGGGAACTAACAACCGTACGAGAGGCTCCAGTGTCTATGGTCAGCTTACACGGCATTCCGTTGATCTCGCCCTTTATGATTAGGCTGTTCCCATCATGGGTTTGTGAGATCGAGATCCTTGGGGCTCTTTTAACATCAGCCAGCACCCGCCCCGCAGTTCTGGCTTTTACTCGTTTCCCTGCCGCTGCTGGGCGGTGCTGTTGGCCGCACTACCCTCCTGAGATCGTTCAATTTCCCTTTCTAGGGTTCGCTTAGGGCAGCTGGATCGAAGATGGCCCTTTTCCCCACAGCCATAGCACCTTGGGCTGTATCCTTTGTTGCGGTCGCGAACTGTAGCTGCTGCAACCTCCCTGACGCGATGGGAACGATGATCCTGCCGCACGGCTTCCACTTCCAGTGCATGGGCCAAGGCGTCCTTAAGCGTCTCGTGGTGCCCGAGCCTCACAGCAGCTCTGACTTCCAGGTCGCGGATGCTGTCGATGAATGTCTGCACCAGGTTCCCTTCAATGAGCGCAGGTACAGACCGGTATGCTTTTCGAACCATCTTCTCCACCTCAAGGGCCCACTGCTGCAGGTTCTCGTTGCTGCGCTGCACGCGATCTTTAAGCTGCGCGCGAAAGACGTGTTCCAGATGAGCGTCGCCATATCTCGCTTCCAAGGCCTCAAGAAGCTGCTCATAGGTCACTTTCTTACCGAGAGCTTCCAACACAGTTAAGGCTTGGTCACGCAGGCCTAGGGTGAGTGCAGTCATGGCTTGGCTTTTATTCCAGCCGTTCGCCTCCATGACGGCCTCGAACTGGATTTTGTAGGCCGACCAGGAAGAGGTCCCGTCGAACGGCGGCACTTTGAATCCACGTAGCGAAGGTGCTGCAGCTACTACGGGAGCTGTAGTTCCATCCCCAAGTTTGAGGTCGTTTAGTGATTTCTTCATGTCAGCCACTACGTTGTCAACCCGATTGTTTACTTGGTCGATTCGGGTTTCAGCTTTCTCGATTCGGTTTTCAGCTTTCACGATTTGGGTTTCGGCTTCCGACAGGCGGTTGTCATGCTGAGCAACCCTATCCTTCACCTCCTTTATCTCCTTCCCGAAGGTAGCGTGAAGGTCCTTCATGAGGAGCATCTGCTCTTCCAACCGACGGGCCTGTTCCTCCTGTCCGTCCCGCAGCTGCTCTTCCAATCGGCGTGCCTGTTCCGCCTGCTGCTCTTTCAACAGACGGGCCTGTTCCGCCTGCTGGCGAGCCTGTTCCTCCTGCTGCTCTTTCAACAGACGGGCCTGTTCCTCTCGTCCGCGCTGCAGCTGCTCCTGTAGCATGGCCATCAGAGCACCTAAGTCAGGTGCTGCAGATGTAGGAGCTACTGACGGGCCCGCAGTCTCCGTGGCTAGCTGTTGGCCCTCCGACGTCTGCGGCGTTGCACCACCAAACCTCCTCTGGTCCGTCTCCTGCTGGCGTTGACTTCGGGTACGGACACCCTCCGTTTCCTCCTTAGGTAAAATCGGCATGATTTAATCCCACTTCTGACACCAATTGTTACGAGCTTGAGGTTCGTGACAATAAAAATTGCCGATAAAATTACCTAAATTAACACTTTAATTTACTTTACACAATTAAAGTTAAAACACTAATAATTTAAACACATTAATTCACTTAATTCCACTCCGAAGCTTCGCTTGTTTCGCCCAAATCAACACTAACTCGATCGCATCTTGCAGCGCCTATATATTTGAATTAGCAAAGAAATATCCAGAATGTTCAAGTAAACACGCGGAAGGTATCGAGCGTTCGAGTTTCGACTAGGCGCTGTCAGTTGAGCGATTTGTGATGTCATTTTTCTCAATGCTCCCCTCGCTCTCGTTCCTGACACTAGATGGCGCTAGTTGACTTATTCATGCAACAATATTACACGCAGGCGGTGAACAGGGCTGGATAACAGGGGCTTTACTGATCTCTAGCAAACATTTGAAAAGCTCTAGTGCAGACTACCATGAAGATATGGATTCTGGATTATTCGAGAAATGGTTCACTGATCAGCTTTTGCCTAATATTCCCAGTAGCAGTGTGATTGTTATGGATAACGCATCATACCGCAGCCTACAAATAGAAAAAATTCCCAGCACAAACACTAGGAAAAGTGACATAATAAGTTTTTTAAGAAGTCCTAACATTTCTGTGCCAGAGAAATCAACAATTAAAAGTTTGTTGGAAGTAGTCAAAAACAATTATTTTGAAAAAAAAAATGTGGTCGATGAATTAGCACAAGAGGCTGGTCATGAGATAATGAGACTCCCACCTTATTATTGCATATTGAACCCAATTGAGTTAATGTGGAGTCAAATAAAAAAAAACTGTCCGTAAGTCAAACGTTACGCCTACAATAGGGGAAAATGTAATCCAAAGTGTACGAAACGTAATAAATTCTACAAATCCCATTTTTTGGAAGAATGTTTGTGACCATGTCATAAGAGTGGAAAACGAATTTTCGAGGGATCGGATACAACTATTTATAATAAATACGTGTGAGGACACAGATACCGATGAATGTTCTTCAGAGTGATTGATTAAACAAAATATTAACAAGTTGTTATAAGTATTTAAAATAGTTAAGTTAAAAGTAATAAAGGTTTTTTATCTACAATTTAATTTGTTTTAATGTTCAAGTACCAAAATTCGTCATTCCAGCTATACTGGTTCAGTATTATCAACAGATGCTTAACTTCTAGTGTTAAAGCAATAAAATAATCACACAAAAGTAGATTAACATTACAGCTGTAATTGCTACTTCTCAAGTGGAATCCTGCCATCCTATTTGAAATGCATATCCGTTTGCGCCTTTCTTTTGTATTTCATTATTATATTTAATTTGGTGTAAGTACTGTGGGATTCATAACTGTAGCTGAAGTTTGAAATTCAGCCGCAAATATATTATAAATAATTGCGCAGCAGAAAGAGTAGGATACATTTCCAGCCCTAGTTTTTGGTAATCCATTTTGATCTTTAATATGAAGGAAATCACCTCTAAGTATCTTTGTATTTCCTTATTCGGGTGACAGATCATAAAAATTAATTTCTACAAATTGGTTGATTATTTCTTTGTTCACACACGATTTAAATTATACCAAGTATTGTTGTCTTAAAATCTTCTCTTGCTATTGAAATTTTGTTATTTAATGTTGGAATAAAAGCCCCTTAAAGCTAACAGTAATATTTGTTTTTTTCGACTTCGTAAAAATCATTATTTCCATTTTTTCGAACAAAAGTTTTGCAGTATTTATTGTATTCATCATAACACAAGCACCTTATTGGTTCTTGTGGTAACATGAATTCATATAATTTTATAATTCAAAAGTAAAACGTGTTGTAACATTTTTGTCATTCACAGCTAAATTATGATAAAATTGTTTAAAGTTTTTTAGTGCATTTCTCAATAAGACGATACATATTCCATAGTTTAGTATAATTAAACGCAGAAAATAGTCCATTACGTAACATTTTCCATAGTTCGCCACCCGAGGAAAATACGTTCAACATTAACGGTTCATATTTTTGATCTCTTCCAACACCTCGCGCATGAAAATGTAAAAAAATTACCTTAAGTATATTTTTCATTTTATCTGGATCTCCGATAATAAGATTTTTTTTATAGAGTAAGGGTAACAAGCGGGCACACAGTCCACTTGATGGTAAGTGGAAGCAGTGACCCATAGACATCTACATTTAACCTCGATTAAGAATCAAAATGCAAATGCGTTGTCACCCCTGAGGAATAGGATTCCTGAAGAAACACAGCAACATCAAGCTGCTATTTTACGTTGGTATTCTCTGAGAGCGTGGTCCTTCCCCGGTCGAGCCAATCCTTTCGTGCTACAACCATAATAAAGCTGCAGCGTGGCTCTACCACGTATAAAATTTAAAATACTATTATTATTATTGGTATTAAAATTAGCGGTTGCCCCTCTGTAATAAAATATAACTTTTTGTTTACATATTGTTAGGACAATGCAACCACGGTATCTATTTTACTACTTACTTCAGGTATAGTCTTAAGATGATTGTCAAATAATATAGAAAGATCATATCTTACTTTTGAAATTGCAATGTTAGCACCAGAGTACACAATGCAGCATACTGACTTCGCGGTTTTTAAAAATAAATGCAATATTATGGAACCTTGCCCTTTATATGGACTGCAGGGTAGTAATGTACGCCACAGTTTAACGATATTAAACCAACTATTTATTATGCAAATGTAATATTTGTTAAAATTGTGTGATAAGGTTTTCGATTCATGCCATACATTTGATGTGCAATTTTAACCAATATATTTTTAGCTTATAGTACTGTTTTGTTTTAAAACGAATACACATACACAAATTCCAAAATTATATATAATTATTTTAAGGGAAATTAAAATGGAAAATTGGTAGCAGCATCTTCCTGTTAAGATACATTGATAAAGCAGTTCGTTACGTCACACGCGTACATTCCGTAACCCAAGTAGATACTAACTGACTTATAACAAAAAAGTTAACTAATAAAAATTATAAAAAAACGCGGCTGCCAACCCATCTGCCTAGCGTGGCAACTATGTCAATATCCCCCATCCCATGAGACAACCTATGGGGGAGGACCATGTTTGGCAGAGGGCTTTTAATAGGTTGTATTAGATGGATAATGGGTTGTATAATTACTTTTTTATTTGCAGCACAAGAAAATACGTACCCTTAACCAACGAGCGTGTATGCGTAGATATACGGATGTAAAGGAGGCAAGAGTGGTGTGTCAGGATCATGCCAAATGGAAGTCCGTAGTCTCTGCTACCCCTCTGAATGACAGGCGTTAGTGTTTATATATTATGCACAAGAATATAATGACAATGTCGTGAAATCAAATTAAGGAAAACTTAAATATTTTTACTTATATAGATCTACATGTATCTCTCTATAAATCCCTAGAAAACAAGGTAAGGCTGTTTTGCGAACGAAAGTTGGGCGAAGTTATATAACAAAATTAAAATGTATTATATCAAAGCGGATTATTATATTAAAGCGGAGCTTGGCAAAGTCCTCGACTCCGATCCAATTTTTAAGGTTCTGTAGTTGGACAAGGATTAATTAAGCGTAATAAAAAAAAAAATATAATATATATATATATACAGTGTGTAAGTGTAAATACCGTTGTCACTGAAACCATATGTAGTTGGCTTTAATGTAAAAATATTTATCCGATTAAAAAAAACGC
This sequence comes from Parnassius apollo, assembly GCA_907164705.1. Lineage (NCBI taxonomy): Eukaryota > Metazoa > Arthropoda > Insecta > Lepidoptera > Papilionidae > Parnassius > Parnassius apollo. Next base: position 25,185 of record CAJQZP010001326.1, read on the forward strand.
TATTTTCTTTCATAAAATTAAAATAGTTTCGTCCGACACCGTCCGTAAATTCATGGACCCTATATAAACTACGAAAATATATAAAAATATACAAACAAAACCTTTTTACCCGTCTATTCCATCTTTGGATTGTTGTTAGAAAAATATTGCAGATATGGATTAACTCCCTAACACAGAGACAAAACTAAAAAAAATATACAAACAAAACCTTACCCGTTCCTCTTTGGGAGAAAAATATTGCAGAATGTAACTCACCTAATACAGACAGAACAACGAATGGGAAGAGGCTTGTGGTGAGCAGTGGAAGGTATATAAGTTATAACTTTTCTTTTTAAACAAATAAATAAATTCGAAATAGTAAGAAGCATTAAGCTGCTATTTTAAGGATACCAGCGTAAAATAGCAGCTTAATGCTACTGTGTTTCATATGGTGTGTAAAGAACCGTTTTAACTGAAAACGAGGCAGCCCATTTTAGTCCTCAGGGTGACAACGATCGATGACGAAGAGGATAAATAGATGTCTATGGATCACAGTATCCACTTAACATCAGGTGAACTTTGTGATCGTTTGTCACCCTTATTTTACGAAATAATAAAATTTAAGGAAAATCTGTACTACTTAATTTGCTTACTTTGAAAAACATTAATGAAACAAATATATATGTTCAACTGCATATATATATTTTTCGAATGCAGTAAAAGTGAAATCTTCAGAAAATTAATATTTTTCGACAATGAGAAAAATCCAGAGAATCAAGAGTGGGATCAGGAGTAGGGTCATGTAATTAAAATATAAATCGATTTATAATAAACACTATATACTGTATTCTATTTCATTATCTCGCAGGCTACATCCTATTAGATATAAAAGTATATATTTGTCTCTTTTTAGTGTCGTTTTTTCGTTTTATCGAGTTTCAAATCACAAGCAGTTTTCACTTCAAAAAATTAATCCAAGTCTACAATATGATTCAATAAAGTTGTCTTAATAATAAAAACAGATATCAAGTAATCATATAATATAATTATATCAGTATTGCATTACAACAACGAAATGGCCACGTCAGCATTATGCTTCGATATAAGTGCTAAGTTAATGCTTACATATGTTATGCATAATTATAAATTCTTTTTTCTTTGCAAATGGGTAAAAAGATTTCCATTTTCCTGTAGTCTTTATAAAAATTTTGAAGGAAATAATTCTCGTGCAAAAATTTCGCTCAAACATTTCAGTCTCGTAAAACTACTTCATTTAAAGAAAGTATTCAAGCTATCAAGCAATTTTAAAATGTTAAAAAATTTCTTACGATATTTTTTCAAATAATTTAACCATTTCCGTAGTTCACTTTTAAAGTTTTACAAATTATTTTAATGTCTTAATCGTAGTCATTAAAATAATTTGTAGCATTCCAGAAAACAATTGAAAATTGATTCGTGATACGGTGGTTCTCTACACTCACCGTATGAAGCACAGTAGTATTAAGCTGCTAATTCATGCGGGTGTTCTGTGAGAACGTGGTGTTTCAAGGCCGAGCAGACCCAATTGTGTTGCAACCATCATAAAGCTGCAGCATAGCTCTACCACGTATAAGTAGCATGGCCATGACACTTATTACAATTTAAGTTTTTTTAAATTAAATGCAAAATAATAGCTTATTGCAAGTTATAATAATTAAAATTTTTTAATATTATAATATATTTTTTAATATTATAATATATTTTTTAACTTTTCAAACCTTGTTTGTTATGATTTAAATATTAAATATATAAGTAATATAATAGTACTAACTGGTCCGGCAGACGTTGACGGTAGATATGAATTAAATGAAATTAAAATATAATGAAAATTCATAATTTTTCAACGTAGCATCAAACGCATGCAAAATTGCTAAACCTCAAAAATTCAAACAACTGTGTTAACGTGAATTGAAAAGTATGTTCTTGTGTAATAATTTAATAATCGCTATTAAACATTGACTAAAAGAACCACATAATATAGGCTCTCAGAAATGAAAGGAAATTTATACTTTAGAAGCAGGAGAGTTTGCCTAGTACATTGTTGGGCAGATGCCTCCCTTAGTTATGAGAAATAATAAAGTAGTAAGTAAGCCGTCACACTTCATTACTAGTGGTGAACTTCAACTGAATTCAAAATATTTTAATTTCATACAGGGAGGATTACTCAAGATTTCTTCATTCAGATGTGTGCACTGTTGTGTTCCAATCTGAAGAGTATAGAATAGAATAGAATAGAATATTTTTATTCAATATAGATAACAAATAATTTTATTTTAAAGACAATTTACTTTTACTACCTTTTCAGGAAGATTCAATCCTGGGAAGAACCAGAAAGAAACGCAGCGGGACACTTTTGTTTTTTTTTGACCCAGAGTGCCAGTTCAATAACGATCGAAAGCATTTCATATGTCTTCACCTTCACAAGTAGGATTGTTTGTTACATTAGTTTTATTAAAAAAAAATCCTCACAATGTTTTGTTCGACCCTTGATTACCCTTTACCTATGAATAACTACGTGGTAAATTAGTACTCAAAACTGCGATTAACAATTTTAATGGTACCGACAGGGATAGAAAGAAAGTTGCTTGGGTACCTAGTTCAAATTTATGATGAGCGCTTATCCCGTGAGCTACGACGCGCCGGCTACTTAACATGATTTATTATAATACAAAGAGCGTGAGGGAAAAGAAACCTCAAGCTAAAACCCCTTAAATAATTACCGCTTTATATAAGCCAGTAGGTTACTTATTATGTATAGTAATAGTAGCCTATATATAAAGTAGAGTCCGCCGCGCTTGAGGTGCAAGGAAGCTGACCGATGCGAAGGGGTGTAGTGGAACTGTAACACGATGTGACTCTTTTCACCAAAGCTGTACGGGAAATTTGAGCCGTATGAGGATGCTTAGCAGACTTTTTCACTAATGGAGGATTCAAGGTCTATTGAATAGTAGTCTAGTCCACACCGCCTCGCAAATTATGTATTACCTTTATGGACTCACTCACATTCTTCGTATGCCTATCTTACTCCCATAATTCACACACATCTCTAGTTTATTTGTAGGTACAAATTCCTCACGCCACTAAGCCCATTTCCTTGCGTGCACTCAACGAGGCTAGAAAAACGATCTAATAATATTGGTGAATGTTGCCTTGCGCATTTCTCAGCAATGTACGTTGGTTGGTTTGACATTGATGACAGAAATGTGGTCTTCGAAATATATTTTTTATTTCTCTGACATGCAAGTTTCGTTAGGATTCCTCACCGCCGAACACGAGGCAAAGCAGCACTATCAATTGCAATTAAGATTTTGTTACGCGGGGATTGAACCTGAGTTTCTTAAGTATTCGATCCTGTATACTAGTTAGTAACTATATTTATATCAACTACAAGCAAGGAGACACAGATTTCAACAGAATTAACGTCAATTAGGAAACAATTGGATAATGCCCTGTGCTAAAAGCTTGTACGAAAGCGTCTACTAACAAAATTACATTAGCTACATACTTTACTGCATCTTCTACAAAGACAGTAAAACTGCTCGAGTTCGTAATTAAAATTTTGTTCTAAAACGTATTGTCAGTAATCTACTAGATTGTGGAGAAGTTTAAAAAAAATTGATAATTGACAACAGAATGATGTGTCAATCATTCTAGTTATAGTGACCTGATCGTTAGTTCAAGTATTGATTTGTCATACTGAATAGTGTTCGAAGCTTTGAAACTGCAAAAAAATTGTAATTTAAATTTGCGATAGAGACTACTCGTTCGTGAGATCCAAATGCAGTGACGATGCTACAGAAACTTTATCCGCGTCTAGTCGTCACTGCCGGTAAATAAAGGACTGGTTTTTTTCTCGCTCAAAGGCTAAATATAGACATTGGTGGAAACGCAGCCACCGTTCTTGGACTGTACCGCATTATATGACTATGATAATGTATTGAAAAAATTTAGTACAGTATTAAAAATAAAATACGTCACGGTTTCTTGAAACGTTTCACCGCTGGGCTGCATGAGGATACTATTATGTAACCTACTTACGTGAAATATAAAATAAAAAAATGATAATGTGTCGTAAACAAGTTTCACTTAGTACGTATGTTCACAATTACACGAAAAATTATTGAAGCGTAACTTCTTTATCGACGTAGTGGATAAGTTTAGTACGGTATTGAAAATCAAAAACGTCACATTTTCCAGTAAAGTTTCACCGCTGAGGCTTTATAAGTATACTATTATTTAACCTACTTATGTGAAATATAAAACGAAAGAAGAATGATATGCCGTTAAGAAGTATCACTTCGTACGTATGTACACAATTACTTGCACATTTTTTATTATGAAATAATTATTTTGTATTAAAATGTTATATAAATAAATTAAAAAAATATGAATAGCTACTTTATCTCATACTACCCGGATGACCGTGTTTGCTCGGTTTTTTGAAATTACATTTAGATATAAATTACATACTGATGAATAATATTTTTTGATGTTATTGACATAATAGAAAAAACTGAACTGGTTATTTGAATAAAAAATCATGAGTGCAATAATTTAATTAAAATTTTTGTATTTTTAAAAAAATACTAATAAAAAAGGGCTCGAATTAATAGATTTTCTCACAGAAGAAGGGAACTTGAAAAAAAAAAGGAAAAAACGTCGGACCGAAGACAGGACGCGAACCAAGGAATTACGATTTTGCGACCACTCGCTATCCACTTGAGCTATTACGCTCATTAACACAGTGTCAAAATTTACCTTCTTATATTGTAGCACTTTTTCATTGCCTGAAAATACGGACATAAAGAAATTTTCTAAAAATAAATCCTACCTAGATTGATTTATTGCCCCCGCAACTCCCTGGACACAAAATTTAATAAAAATCGTTGGAGCCGTTTCCGAGATTCCAATATATATATATATATATATATATATATATACAAGAACTCACTCGTTTAAAGGTATAGGATACATATGCCATAAAGGTAATCTGGTTTGCAAGTAGTTTCTACGATTATCTAAAACTCGCATAAAAACGTTTCTGCCTTATGTTATTACACTTATTTTGAATTATAACAAAGTATTTATAAAAATGATAAGAAAAAAATTTATTCGCGCTTCTTGGCAATTACAGGTCACAGTTTAAAAAGATCGTGTCAACTGTGTGGTACGTACGGGTCGCTCAAAAAGTAACTGCTATTACTCGTCTTAATACTCCTATGCGACCCATGTCAAACAACAGAAACATTCACAATCGACATATGCCACGGTTAAACATGTATAGAAGTCTTGTAAGTTGTAAAAATTATAGCGGAACGTTTAGATATTTGCCGAGCACAGACGAATAGGCACGAACACGAACATGTAAACGATTTTTCTGGGTACTCTCCCTACTCGGCCCGAGTGTTCCCTTGTTCTCCACGATGTCGGTTTATTAATACAAGTCAAAGGAGTGTTCGTGTGTATTCATATCCGTGTTTACATACTCGTCGTTGTTCGCTTGACCCGTGAACTATCAGTACAATTTACTCAGTCAATCTACCGTAATAATTTTCTGTAATATTTACCTTTCTTTGACAAAATATTTCAATTCTTTGACAAATATTAGTGATTCTATAAAATTAAGTAGTGATAATGTCGTAGAAATGAGACGTAAATCATATTTGTTTAAAAAATCTAATATGTGAACGCGTCGTATTCGTCCACGTCGGCGAGTTATTAGGCAAGTTGTTACAAATGTTCAAATGCTTTTTCGATGAAAATTGTGTATTATAACCTAAATCTCAATTACATTTGTGGATGCATGTTTCCGTTTCGAGGGAAGTTCATTGTTGATTTTACTATAGAAATACTAGATAGTAGCTCAACGTTGCAGCTATGTTATGGTTGTAGCGTGAATGGGTCGTTTCGGCGGGGTAGAATCATGCTCTCACAGAAAACCAGCGTCAAATGGTCACTATATATATGTATGTGTTATGTGTCACAGCGTTTGTGGTTACACTCCTCCGAAACGGCTCAACCGATATTTATGAATGTTTTGTGTATATTTGGTAGGTATGAAAATAGGTTTTAAAGCATATTTAGAACCGGTAGGTGGCGCTGTTGTCGAGATGCATAAATCACCCCAAGCCGGGGTGGTCCGTTAATATATTTGTGTGATGGAATACTCATTGCTTAAAATTTATTAATTTATTTAATAATGTTTATTACTTTTTAAATAAGCCGCAAGCCGCTTCGATCCTTTTTTACTGGCTTAACTAAATATAACACAAACGGTACACAATTTCAGGATTCATTCGAAGAATGTAAATTTCTCTTCAACATGTTTTCATTCGCATTTAGCGTTCAATTTCGAACCAATAAAAATTCAATCGGAGTTCTGCAACTGGATTGCTAAAGTAGTAATGCGCTCTTACCTTCAACGCATTTAGTTTGAATGTTTTAAACAATAAAAAAACCTTTACTTTTGCCCTTGTAGTGTCGGTGTTAGAATATTCACTAGCCCATATTATCCCGTGGATACCCTGAGAGGCACTAAAAAAATCATGATATGGGCAGCAGCGTCTTTTTTTTTGCGCCCGAAGCAATTAAAGGGCTACCCTATACGTAGGGAGGCGGAAAATGCATTACGCATACCACGATAGCCGGTCTATCGTGGTTATGAGGGGCTCACTGTCCTACCGGGGACCCTAAGTGATACCCTCTAAAAACCGCCTTTGGGGACAGGCAACTGGCTGATTAAGCTCTATTGTGCCTTATCATGAGCGACCCTCTTTTGGGAAAAGAGGGCGCAGGCGACTAAGTGCCGCTGAGGGAGTGCCTACGAAGGCAAATTAATGTTAGTTATTACAATAATTTTATTTAATTAGAGTTGGCCTGAGCCGCCAGGAGACAGTTCAGGTCGTTTGAAAGTTTATTAGGCGGGTCCGAGAGAGAGTTTCTCGGCCTGCGGACACGATAGCGAGAGGGGGGTGGGGCTGCATAAGAAGCTGCCTCACGAATTAAATGGTTTGGGTGCGACTCTGAGGCTTTGAAGAAGTTCTCAGAGAGTTTTTTAAAAAATTGTTGAATTGTTGGGAGCTCTAAGTCCCGATGAAGGTCGGCATTACGGACGTACCAAGGTGCGTTCGCAGCTCGACGACAGAAGAGGTTCTGAACTATTTGGAGTTCATTTAAAATATTAGGGTTTGCGTGGGCAAAGACGGGGCCCGCGTAGGACATAACTGGTCGTATACAGACCTTGTAAAGGGTACGCTTGTTTCGGAGGGACATTTTACTGTGTCGGCCCAGCATACTGTTGAGCCTACTCAGATAAAACCGTGCGTGACGGGTTACTCTTTTGACGTGGGGCCTGAAAGTGAGCCCTGTGTCTAGAGTGACACCTAAATATTTGGCGGACGTATGCCAGGGGACAGGGGTCCCTAGCATACGTATTGGTGGAGTGTTTTTGAGACGGCGTCGTTTATAATCGAAGTGAACGGCGGAGCTCTTCTCCGGATTCACATCGATGCGCCATTTTTTTGAACCAAGCTCCTAGGTCATCAACTGACTTTTGGATCTTGTTCCGTATGAAGGGTAGTGAGACACCTTTGCAGCAGCAGCGTCTTCAGAGCAGCGACTTAAATAATAAGCTGCGGTTGCCAACCCGCTTGCCAAGCATGTGATAACTATGGCGGATCTGTATTCAGCAGATAGGTTGTAGTATAAAAGCTTTAAACTGCAAAATTCGATTGACGATGCGTACTTGATATAGATAGTTCATCTGCATTTTTAAACATGTTTAGATAACAAGTGAGCACTCAGCTCATATGATTTTTTCAGAAATCTATCCATATTTAAAACTCCGTCTCACGTATTACTCCGCTCAACAATTGTGAATACTTATAAAACATTCTAAATGTAAGTGAGCTATTTTATAAAATAACTTAGAAAAATAAGTAGAAATACTTTCGGTAACGTTAGCCAATATTCTAGTACCGGACTCAAAACGGCTTTTGCGCTTTCGCGTATATGAAATTTACTGCATTTCCCGACGAGTTTCCAGCAAATGGGTCTTCGGTTCTTTATAATAACCAAACGCAACACAGCAGCATTAAGCTGCTATATTACGCTGGTATTCTGTGAGACCGTGGTCCTTCCCCGGTCAAGCCGAAGCAATTGTGCTTCATGGCTCTACTACGTATATAGCCATGAAACAAACATTAAGATGTAGAAGGAAATGTTGCATGTATTTCTTAATAACAATTAATTGCTTAAGAAATTCCAAAAATGACTCTGATAACACTCTGAATACACCAATTTTAAGTTTTTAAGCGATTACGCAGACTAAAGAATTTTATGATAAGACTTCAGTTTGTATGGCGCTCCTATTTTCGTATAAAGATGTTGACGTACAATTTAAATCTCATATTTGAGAAAACTTCTTTAGCGGCGTTGGACACTTTTTCTGTAATGGGTAAAAATTGTTAAACTCGCGTCAGGACACGTGACCCTGATCGAAAATGTGTAAGACGGACGGCGTAGGAGGGGAAGTATCCCCCCTCCCTTTCTACTGCGCGCCGGCCTGCTGTTTCGTTTATGCGGGGCAGGGCGCTTGCGCGAATGTAATATAAATTGTCATGTTTGTGTACGGTAGCGCCCCCAACAAGTTCACCGCATTGTGGAATATATCCTCAGCGGTTTCTATCCTCGTCGTCATAAGACCATCGCGGTCTTTTTCGATATAGCCAAAGCTTTCGATAGAGTCTGGCACACAGGCCTTATCTACAAGCTCTATAAAATAGGTCTCCCCGATCGTCTAGTTCGTCTCGTGGCCTCCTATTTAAAACATCGTACCTTTCGTTTCAGACACGAAGGCACGCTCTCTTCACAGCGAACTATCAAGGCTGGTGTCCCTCAGGGCTCAGTACTTGCTCCTCTGCTGTACATCATATTCACCAACGACATTCCCATCCCGTCGAAAGGTGTTCAAATCTCCCTCCTTGCAGACGACACTGCCATCTACTGCAAAGGTGTCTCACTACCCTTCATACGGAACAAGATCCAAAAGTCAGTTGATGACCTAGGGGCCTGGTTCAAAAAATGGCGCATCGATGTGAACCCGGAGAAGAGCTCCGCCGTTCACTTCGATTATAAACGACGCCGTCTCAAAAACACTCCACCAATACGTATGCTAGGGACCCCTGTCCCCTGGCATACGTCCGCCAAATATTTAGGTGTCACTCTAGACACAGGGCTCACTTTCAAGCCCCACGTCAAAAGAGTAACCCGTCACGCACGTTTTTATCTGAGTAGGCTCAACAGTATGTTGGGCCGACACAGTAAAATGTCCCTTCGAAACAAGCGTACACTCTACAAGGTATGTATACGACCAGTCATGTCCTACGCGGGCCCCGTCTTTGCCCACGCAAACCCTAACATTTTAAATGAACTCCAAATAGTTCAGAACCTATTCTGTCGTCGAGCTGCGAACGCACCGTGGTACGTCCGCAATGCCGACCTTCATCGGGACTTAGAGCTCCCAACAATTCAACAATTTCTTAAAAAACTCTCTGAGAACTTCTTCAAAGCCTCAGAGTCGCACCCAAACCACTTAATTCGTGAGGCAGCTTCTTATGCAGCCCCACCCCCCTCTCGCTATCGTGTCCGCAGGCCGAGAAACTCTCTCTCGGACCCGCCTAATAAACTTTCAAACGACCTGAACTGTCTCCTGGCAGCTCAGGCCAACTCTAATTAAATAAAATTATTGTAATATCTGACATTAATTTGCCTTCGTAGGCACTCCCTCAGCGGCACTTAGCCGCCTGCGCCCTCTTTTCCCAAAAGAGGGTCGCTCATGATAAGGCACAATAGAGCTTAATCAGCCGGTTGCCTGTCCCTAAAGGCGGTTTTTATGGTGTATCACTTAGGGTCCCCTGTAGGACAGTGAGTCCCCCATAACCACGATAGAACGGCTATCGTGGTATTCGTAATGCATTTTCCGCCTCCCTATGTACAGGGTAGCCCTTTAATTGCTTCGGGCGCAAAAAAAAAAAAAAAAAAAAAACGGTAGCGCAATAAATAAATATTATATTCTACCACATAAATAATAGTACTTTTATACTGATAATTAAAGCAATTCGTGCAAAATATATTCCCTAACCATTCCAAAATATCAAAAATGCACAACGTTAATATTCAAGTTTTCACTTATTCCGGCACTTCCGGAGTGCAACTCGTCGTTTTTTTTTTGTTAATTTGGTAATTCGGCGTATTTAGTAAAAATGTTTAACAAAAAAGTGAATTCAATTGTTGTATATTCGCTTCACCCCTCGATGTTGCCGGTTTTCGTCCAATCATTTTCGTTTAATCGAA
>CAJQZP010001327.1:0-73964 GCA_907164705.1 Parnassius apollo
TACCAAGGATGATACGTGAGGCTATTGAAATCAAAAAACATCCTAATTTTAATAGAGAAGGAGGCTTGGTACTACCACCTGCTTGGGATCCTATAGGATCCCAAGCAGGTGGTAGTATTTAGTATTTTATTGATTATAATCAATAAAATTAAAACTAAACCCAAGCATACCACTGCAAGACATCAAGACACAGTCAGTTAATTTTGCATAGATCTGACCATAAACAATAATTGAAAAAGCTGAAGGTACATCGGGACGTCAGTCATCTCAGTCCCCCGTGACCATGGGTGCTGGAAAGCACCCGAAACGTCGGGAATTAAAAATAAAAAAATAATTAAAATTAAACGCGATATAATCTGTTAAAGTAGTTTTAATCAATATATAAAAATACATTAACATATAATCATTTGTGTATAAAACAAAACCATTGTATGCTTGCATGCAATGGTGTTATTAGATATAAGCATATGTATGTATTTATTTTATATCGTAATATTATATAATGCTACAATGGTTTTATTTTATTTTAACGCGAAGCTTCGATAGGTACTTCTTTTCTATCGACACGTCAAGGTCAAGCAATAGCCGATAACGCGTCGTTTGTTAATAAAATGATTTTTAACTTTTATAAGTCTTATTGCTACTAAAAACTTAAATTCGTTTTCTTTTTTTTACCCCTTGATAGACAAAAGACAAATGAACTAAACAGCCTATATCTATTTTATACTTTGTATAATCGATTAATTCATTAAAATACATTTTATATTCATAAGCCAGTCGTGTACATAATAATGTATCTCATGCAACCTAAACTTAAGCTTACGACTTAAGTCGTCTGTTCATATAATCCTCACTAAATAATAATGGATCTCTTAGATGCTTTGTTGTTATCGTTTCGAATGAGATCGTTATTTTGTATTTTAAAGATGTATTTGATATCTAAGTCTGAAGGCCCAAAATTTTTGTTTAGGTTTTTAATTGTTGCAGTAGTTAATTCATAACTGACATAAATTGTACCTTATAAAGGTTGTTAACCGTAAAATTGCCGTTTTATATTATATAAAAATTCAAACAATGTTTTTAAGAATATTACATACTCGCATGTCCTATTTCTTACTAAACATATAATACTTATATCTACCTATTAGGATACTACCTATTATGTAATCAATGATTATACAAAGTAATAATAAGTTAAATATGCTATTACATTATTTTGAACTCATGATGAGAAACCAAAAATCATACCTATAGTTAATTAATATAGCAATTGCTAATCTCATTAATGCAAGTGGGTACCTATCCCAATGAATTAAAAATCGGTATTGTTAGACCGATAGGTATACAAAAAAGGTGGATCATCAGATTACGAAAACTATAGGCCAATAACTATTCTACCCACAATTAATAAAATTGTTGAAAAATATATTTGTAAGCAAATTCATGAATTGTATGGCAACAACAACATATTACAAGAAACACAATATGTATTTCAACCTCATAAAAATACATTACAGCTGTTTACATCATTTACTAATAGTATATACAAACATCTAAACGAAAAAAAACATATTTGTAGTATTTATTGACTACAGCAAAGCCTTTGACACATTATTTAGATTAAGATTAGCCTAAGATTAAGATTAGTTTCGTTTAACTGTAAATCAATTAAGAGGTCTGTACAGCACGTTCGTGATTTGTGTGAGATATCAGATGTCATTTTTCTTCAAGAGACATGGCTGATGCCACATGAATTGGATTTCTTGAATCAAATTAACCAGGAATTTAGTTACTATGCTAAATCCTCTGTGGATACGTCAGTAGGTGTACTGCGAGGGAGACCCTAAGGTGGGACAGCGCTGCTATGGCGTACGAGTCTATTTACCAAAACGGAAATCGTGCAGTGTGATAATAACCGGATAGTGGCAATGCGATTAGATCAAGGTGATCGTAGCCTTCTTATATTTAGCGTATATATGCCTACTGATTGCGAGGATAACCTATCAGAGTTTATTCAGTGTCTTGCTAATATAAGTACAGTGATTGAGAGTGCTGAGGTTGAATGCGTTTTGATCTTAGGTGATTTTAACGCGCATCCGGGTACTCTTTTTGGTAAGGAGCTGGTGGATTATTATGGTGAGCAGTCATTAACATGCATAGATTTAGAGAGACTCGATTATAACACATACACATTTGTGAGTGAGGCACACGGCACACGTCGGTGGCTTGATCACTGTATTGCTACTGTTGCTGCAGCCAAGATGGTAACCGATCTATATGTGAAGTATGACTCATTTTGGTCGGACCATGTACCTCTAGTTGTTAATTGTAACCTTACTTTTATTACAGTTAAAGAAATTCACTATGAGTCGAACCTAAAAAGTAATGCAAAGGTTTTATGGGGGCATAGGGAGCTTGAACAAAGAAAAATGTATTCAAAAATCTGTGATGAAAATCTTTATGATATAATGAGTAATTATAAAAATGTAAACACGGAATGTATGTATGTAAAACATTCGTGTGAAAAATCGTGTCATTGTAAATATATTGACGATTTATATTGTGACATTGTAAGTGTGTTGCAAGTAGCAGCTGAGCGTAGCTTTTATATGAATGATATAAGAAAAGGGCAAAGGATTGTGGGGTGGAATTTTCACGTCAGGCATACCCATGTCAAGGCCAGAGAAAGTTTTTTAATGTGGAATGAATATGGTAGGCCATCTTCGGACTATTTTACGAAAATATGGCTGCCTCGCGTAGAGAGTTTAAGGCTGCGCTTAAGTACGTTCAAAATAATCAGGACAAAATAAAAATGGAAGTGTTGGCCCGACATCGAAATGGTGGTAACTTTAATGAATTTTGGAGAGAAATAAAAAAGTTAGAACTTAAAAAATATTTGCCGTTAAGTGTAGATGGAGAAAAAAGTAAAAAAATATAGCAAATTTATTTAGAAATCAGTTTAATCTTGTACAAAATAAATATAATTATAATGATAAGGCTAGGACATGTCAGGGGTCTGAAACTCACCACGTAACAATTACGCCGAAAGAGTTAGAGTCACTTTTGACTAACATGAAGCAGGGTAAGTCTCCGGGTCATGACGGTCTTAGCATAGAGCATCTGTTATATGCGGGCCAGCATATATGTGAGGTGTTAGCGCATTTTTTCAATCTCTGTGTCAGATATTGTTATTTACCTGAGGAACTTATTCGTACGGAGGTTATTCCTATTATGAAAAATAAAACCGGGGATATCCCGAGCTCGGTAAACTATAGGCCTATTTCTTTGGCCACTATAGTGGCCAAGGTATTTGAACGAGTATTACAGTTATACTTGAAGTCCATAAATTACGATGATGGGCAGTTTGGTTTTCGTCGGAATGTATCAACAGATATGACTATATTTTCTCTAAAGCAAGTTATAAGTTATTATAAACAGCGGAATACTACTGTATACGCTTGTTTTCTTGATTTAAGTCGTGCCTTTGATACAATTAGTCATGAAATACTGTGGAAAAAGTTCCGTGACACTAGCAAAGGCGTCCCGGCTGAGGTTCTTGATCTCCTAGCGTTCTGGTACGGTAATCAGACCAACAACGTTAGGTGGCGTGGTGAAATATCGGATTGATATAAGCTTTCTTGTGGCGTGAGACAGGGAGGTGTTACCTCACCTTATCTTTTCAATACTTATATGAGTGATTTAATCGTGGAGCTGAGCAGATCCCCGGTAGGGCTCAGACTAGACGACAGATATGTTAACAGCCTGAGCTATGCTGACGATATGGTGCTGCTCAGTCCCTCGATTAAAGGCTTGAAAAAATTAATTGAAATCTGTGTAAGATACGCGGAAGAACAAAATTTGACTTACAACTCCAAAAAGACAGAAATAATGATTTTCAGATCGGAGAAGTTACCTCAGAGCGTGCCCGAGATTCGTCTTAATGGAAAATTTATTAAGATAGTAGACAAGTTCAAGTACCTTGGCCATATTGTTACTTCAGACTTAAAAGGTGACACGGATGTGGAACGTCAACGTAGATCTCTGTATGTAGTAGGCAATATAATTGCGCGAAAATTCTGCAAGGCGTCGCCGCACGTGAAAATTACGCTGATTAGATCTTTCTGCCAATCATTTTACACGTGTCAACTCTGGGTAGACTATACCAAAAAAACACATGATAGTATACGGGTGACTTATAATAATATTTTTAGACTTCTAATGGGATTTAATCGCTATTGTAGCGCCTCTGAAATGTACGTGAAAACCCGGGTTGACTCTTTTAATGCTATCTATCGAAAGAGGATAGCATCATTTATGTCCAGAGTTGACTTGTGTAACAACTCTATTGTGCGTAGTTTGGCAGATAGGCAGATACAGACTGAAATGTACAGATGTTGGGTGAAAGTTGCTGGGTGACGATAGACTTTTGGAAATATTGCAACATGTCTATTCTTGCTATACTATATATATGCTATATTATATTTTCTTGTAAATATGGATCTGGCCAAACTCATATTAATAAAATATAAAATACCATACGTTATAAGAATACAATTATAAATCTCATCAGCAGAATCTATAATATCGTATGGTCTTTCTAGCTATGGTAGGACCTATAAAACACACCTAGACCGAATTTACACCTTACAACTCCGTATTTTGAAAACTCTAGTACCAAAAAGTGTTACAAACAAATTTAAAGACCAACAACATAATAATATCTTTGAATTCCGTAAAATATTGCCTTTACATAATAAAGTAAAGTATATATTACTTATTGAAAATTACTTTAATAAAAATATACAAATTCCAATACAATATAATTTTAACACACGACAGTCAAAGAACCTATCTTAGCATTACCAAAATATATAAATCTGTATGGAAAACGAACATCAGAATACATGATTCCCGATATCATAAACAAACTTCCATCACAACTAAAAAAACAAATTAATCAACGCAACATCAAAAATACATTAAAGAATTACTTCTTAAGTAACTTATAATAATTATTGTAAAATAAAAATAATATATTATAAGCAACACATTATTACTATAAAACTAATGTTACACTTACAATAATAATTAATAATATAAAATAAGTTTATCTTTAATATCATTAATTAGTATCAAATTATTTGAACAGCTTGTACATGCGAACTCGACGCGTCAAGCCGGGTAGGCAAATAACGCCACCGAGAGCAAACCGGTTTATTGACTGTAACGGGGAGCGCGGTTCAATGCGTACGAGTACATCACAACATAATTATTAGGCATAATAATTATCATGCTATGTATGTTGATGGCATCGGTATACGGTAAAGCTGTATAGCTTTTTTTTTATAGAATCATGTTGACAAACGAGCACAAATCAGGGTGACAAACGAGCACAAAAGCACAGCTTATGTTTATACTGCAAAATACCAACCTAAATATTGTAAAATTATTCTCAAATAAATAAATAATAAATAATTACAATTGTGATGAAACCGGTAAAGCAATACACCGAGTCAAACGAAAATTGAACGTGATTTAATATTTTATGGTTTCACTGTCGTGCGGGACGCTTTTTAGTATATCCTGATGGATCACTCATCGTCTAATATATAAAAAATAATATTTGTAAAAAATTATGTTTAATTGTATTTTGTGCGCTGCCATACCGTTCATCAGATTTCGGTAAAACTTTGTCAACATATTGCTTGCACTGCCGCGTAAGTTATAGGCATAGTTGCACTCGGTATGTGGCGCTGATATAGAATCCAGATATAACCCGTGTGAAGCAGGAGCAAATCACTAGCAACTTATATAAAAATTAATGTGTGTTCACATTTTATTTGCTGCCATACCGTCTATTAGATTGCGCTTAAACTTTGTCAACTTATTGCTTGCACTTGCGCGAAGGTTACAGGCATAGTACAATTAACTTACAGTAGGTAACGGGTGTATCGTACTTACAAATTTATTTTAAGGTCATATATCATTTATTGTAATGTATTATCATTCCTAAACCTTTCACATTGTATGTAGTCATATTGTTTTGTTGAAAATGACGTGACCTTCCTGAGCTTACAGGTAACAATATGACCCTTTTAAATTTAAAACTATATTTCCACAATTATTTTTTCTGGGGCAGCAAAGCGCCTGGTATCATCAGCACCTCTCACCTTATATTTTTGAATTATACAACTAAAATCTAAATATTTCGTAACCCTGATTAACACTGATATTTACTTGATAATGTGACGGCCCAATATTATTATTAATAATTAAATTCAATATAAAGGGGCGTCAAAAATAGTCTTAAAAGATATATATTAAACAATAAAATTACATTAATAACCATAAAGTTAATATAAATACATTTCAGACATTAGACCAATAACGTAGTAAATTAAAGGCAAAATATTGTCTTCCATAATAAATAAATTTATTAAAAACTTGAAAAAAATATTTAAAATAAGATCATTAATAGAAATACAAGTCGAAAATATTATAAAAATAAAGATAAATAATATCTATAAGATAATTAGAAAATTTGTTAAAAATTGTCTAAGTCGTGGAAGGAGTTCATGTATAAAAGGAAATTTTCCTAAGTTGTTGAAGGAGTTCGTGTATAAAAGAAATTTCCTAAGTTGTGGAAGGAGTTCACGTATAAAAGAAAAGTTTCCTAAGTTATGGAAGATGTTCATGTATAGATGTCTTGTATAGAGGAGCTGCCGGAGATACATACCTGCAGTTGTACATATATATATGGGGCGGTCGGGAGCCCGACTGCCTGAAGTACTGTAGCACAATGACTAGTCCTATATTAGGGACTTATGATAGTAAGGTCTATGATACAAAAGCGATACTATAGAAGGTCTCCATGATGAATATGCATTACAATGGTAGGGTCGTGGGTTCGAACCCTATATATTAATGACTTATGAAAGTAAGGTCTATGATACAAAAGCAATACTATAGAAGGTCTCTATGATTAATATGCATTACAATAGTAGGGTAGTGGGTTCGCATCCTATATATGAATGACTTATGTAAGTAAGGTCTATGATACAAAAGCAATACTATAGAAGGGCTCCATGATGAATATGCATTACAATGGTAGGGTCGTGGGTTCGAACCCTATATATGAATGACTTATGGAAGTAAGGTCTATGATACAAAAGCAATACTATAGAAGGTCTCTATGATTAATATGAATTACAATAGTAGGGTAGTGGGCTCGCATCCTATATATGAATGACTTATGAAAGTAAGGTCTATGATACAAAAGCATTATTATTGAAGGTCTCCTTGATGCATAAGCATTGTATGGGGTGGTCGGGTGACCGACTGCTCCTAGTACTGTAGCAAAATGACTAGTCCTTATTAGGGACTTGAAAAGGAATATTATGGTGGCGTGTGTGCTGCTTCACGAGCAATTGGTCCGAGGTAAACTTGGACACTAACTTGGACATATCATCTTAGTGTTGGTGGTAAGCGGGTTTGTTGTATCAATACAGCTTTCCCGTGGACATCGCACACCCATACCGTTTGTGGGCGACGTCGTAGCGCATAGCGATGCGTCGTCTATATTTCGGATTGGGATGATGAGTGTGTTTGGTAGCACTTTTAAGTGTAACAGACATACTCAACTTCATGTCTTAGTGCATTAGTGCTATGATACGTGGAGTTTTGTTCATTGGCGTCTTAGTAGCGTGCTACTATGATACGTTGGTGATATTTTTTATATAACAACAATACAAACTTTGTTACCAAAGTCGATAGGGATCATGTGGGTGTGTTGTGAGGGTGCGCCATCCGTAAGATAGTTGCATTGATGCTTACTGCTACTTGCGGAATTGCGCCTTGTGATGGATCTGCGAGTGTGCTGCGCCTGATTCGACGCATTCTTGTGATTCTGGTCGATGGAGGTAAACAAATAACATCTTAGTGCCGGTGGTAAGCGGGTTGTTGTAGCAATACGGCTTTCCCGTGTACATCGCACACCCATGCCGTTTGTGGGCGACGTCGTAGCGCATAGCGATGCGTCGTCTATATTTCGGATTGGGATGATGAGTGTGTTTGGTAGCACTTTTAAGTGTAACAGACATACCCAACTTCATGTCTTAGTGCATTAGCGCTATGATACGTGGAGTTTTGTTCATTGGCGTCTTAGTAGCGTGCTACTATGATACGTTGGTGATATTTTTTATATAACAACAATACAAACTTTGTTACCAAAGTCGATAGGGATCATGTGGGTGTGTTGTGAGGGGGCGCCATCCGTATGATAGTTGCATTGATGCTTACTGCTCCTTGCGGTATTGCGTCTTGTGATGGATCTGCGGGTGTGCTGCGCCTGATTCGAGGTACTCTTGTGGTTCTGGTCGATGGAGGTATGCGGGTGGTGATGTCTGCTGGGATGTATGGGGGACCTTGGAATGGTGTAAGCTCGACGATAGTCGTATTGATGCTTGTTGCGTTCTGCAGCATTGCGTCTCTGCGATGGTTGTTTGGTGGAACGCTATTCTCAATTGCGCTCTCTGCGTCTTGGATTGACTCACGCCTGAGTAGCTTTGCCCAAGTCGGGTCCCTTCATTACGGGGCTGCAGACTGTCTGCCCTCCACGATGTTTTATATAACAACATAATATTATATCTCTGTAACTTTCCCACCTTTGAATGATTGAAGGCAACTTGTCGGTGGGTGAGACAAACATGATCGAAAATGCATTTACTCAACGTCAGTGACACAAACCCTTTCTGATGGCGAATTATTACTCTTATCTTATAACTGCCTTTCGGCTATATCTGCCGTTGTATTGGTTGGTGGAGCTTACGTGTCGACCTCATGCGGGTGGTAGCTGGCGGGAGGATCTGAGGAGACTCTACGCGACAACGTGGGACCCCATTCCCTTGAGGTGAGCGGTAGACTCATGACACGCTCTTCGGCTAGTAGCCGTGCTGATCATGCAATTGGTGGTGATGCCATACACTTACATCACGTCTGCAGGAGCGGCGGTCTGGCAGGTGGTGGCGCTCACGGAGGGTTTACGGTCAGTGTGCCTATTTGCCTAAACCGTGTGACGTACATTCGCTGTGGCTGGATTCGTTCGTATTCTGTTTGGCGTTTACACGCATTGACATTCGCGACTTCGGTCGATGTTTGTGCTTACGCACTAACAAGGGGCCAAGCCTCTTTTACTGGTTCGCCAGTTATTTAGCTGTGGACTACGGTCCAGTTCCCGAATTAGCGTTGCCTTCGGGGGGAGTGCATCAAAATGGTTGGCGCTCACCGTGCACGGCGTGTGTGGGGCCGTGTGCCTCCCCTATATTTTTTAATAAATGTAGGAGAGCGAAGCCCTTGTATCGGGTATTTTGTATAAATATATTTTGAGCCTTTTCCGAGCGGGAAGGGATAAAATATATTAAATTAATAATGTAAACCTGATACAAGTGGAATTGGGACGTTTTATGTCTTAACCTTTCTCGAGACCTGTCTTCGTGAACGGGGTTCACTTAGCTTATAAGGCACTACCAACAGCTTTCAATTGCTCTAGCGAATATTCATTCTTCCAAAAGACACCTAAAAAAACTAAGTTACTAAACAAACACAACGTAAATGAGGGTCCTAACCAACTCGATCACGCTAAAATATTACAAACGGCCTATTATTAAACATTTAGAAAGATCATTTAGAAATATCAAAACATATTTTATTTATCCTAGTCACATATATATAATTTTTATTATAAAGGGGAATTAATTATATTTAATCTAATATATTTATTACTATGAGAGGGGGGAAGTGTTACAATAAGCACTGGCATTTTAATTTATATACTATTAAATATGATTTAATGATGAATAGTGGAACCACAACTTATCCTAGTCCTATTATGGCCAATTTTCGAGCATGCACTTCACTTCGTGTTGATGTCGGTCCAAATACTGTAAATTATGCAGTTGTCTATCTGCGTTCGTATTTTTTTTGCTAGGCTTACGCAGCTATCAGTCACACAGTTACTAAATGCTCTCAGACTAGAAGAACTTAATTTCTCGAAACTAGCATGGAAACAGCTGGATTATGCGGACATGAATGAAAGAGATAATAGTGACGTAGTGGTTTGTTGTTACACAAAGACTCACATTTGCAAAAGATTCCATTAATTCAAAGACTAAAATAGAAAATATAAAATTATAGTTTTTACAACTTGAAATAAGGTAAGGATAAGAAACGTTAAACTTAGACGTGTATTTTTATTAAATCAATAGATATATTTTCCATGTAGATGGAATTTCATTAATACTTCCTCTGTGAATTCCTCTGAAATGCTTCGAACTGGAATCCATGAATTCCTTGAAGGAGCTTTCCACTTATGAAATTTTTCTTTTTTAAAAGAAATATTATGTCGAAATTAAACTGAATCAGTAATAAAAACGTAATTCTAGTACCGAGGGTTTCAAATCAAAACTTCTGCAATTTTCATGTCAAAGGGCAGTGGGTTCGAATCCCACACAGAACAAGTAACATATAGATATTTATGGCCTACAAATAATTATTTCGGGTATGGATGTTGGTTCTTGTGTTACTTATGTTTTTAAACTGTCTACAGGATACAGAAAGAATATAAGTATGGTATATCTTTGTTTAAACGGTTCTTCAAGCTGATTGACCGGCTAATTGCCACTGCAGTGTATTAATACATCGGGCTATGTTGGATACTCTGGTTTTACAGCAAAAATTTTGTTGTTGCATTGTTTGTGGACAAATATCTATTTAAGTGTGATTGTCCATTATCGTTTGCAGCTATTGACTTCATTATTTTTGTAATAGATTTCAAGAACCTTCAATATATTGTCACATGTAGATTTTGATAAAGTTTGCGTAACATGTGAATAGAGAATGTGTCGAAATCTTAATCTTCAATAATCTCATTTTCATATTACGTGAGAATCTGATCCAGATACGAATCATTTCTATGTGCGAGTTTATTTGAATACGTTCATTCGTTTTCTTAACAGATGTGTCTGATAATTTTGTTCTTATTAGATAAAAACAAAATCTCAATTAAAATCAAAAAAAAACGTGTGAGAAAAACGTTGGTTGACTTACTTGTTAAACTTCACACTATTTATAAAAGAGCTGAGCTTATAAATTCTTTTGAATAATTCATATTGTAGCACGTAAGGAAAATTGTCAGCAACAATGATGAACCTCCATATATCGAATGAGATTTATGGAGCCGCCTTTGCGAGAACTTTAACGCGGTTTGGTCTTGCCTGATGGCATTTTTAATATGGTTATTATATGTGCAGTCTTAATAAACTGCAGATTTTACTTGTAATCAAATATCTTGAGTAAATATTAAATAACTAAAAAATATTCACATTAATTATTAGCGAATGTTAGTACTCAATTTAGTAAAAGAAAATTAATTAGAGGTTGCGTGATTAAAATATGTTAATCATAATATTTAAGAAGCCCATCAAGAATATATAAATTGTTTCTTAGCACTCGGCAGGCGAGGTTTTTTTTTTGCACCCGAAGCAAATATGGGCAACCCTCCGGAAAACAGGGGAGGGAGGTGGAGAATGCTCATAGCATACCACGCAGCCGGCTGCGTGGTTATGTGACTTTTACCCACTAAACCCCACCTTTTAGTGACTGGCTTAACGGTCTAACTAGAAATCTCTAAGCCGTATACGAACGCGACCCTCCTTGGCAGAAAGGAGGGCGCAGGCGAGGTTGTCAACCGCAGTTTTTACATTCATAATGACGCCACGCCCATTTCCTGTTTAATTTCCCACTGTCGCCTCTTACGATACCCACCGGATAATATAGAGTACTGAATAATCTTACGTCGCTACTACTGCATACCCATATTTATTATTCCTTATCAGATAGTAACTATCGCTCTATTTCTTGTGACGTTAATGTTGTTAGCCTTTTTAGCTTTTACAGCATACAGGCCAGCAAATTCGCTAGTTATAAAAAATAAGGGTGATGATATATTATACTATTTCCAATGTTACTTACGTAACGATGTTTACACAGGTAAGATATCTAACTGCCGTCCGAACAGAGATATCGGACACTAGCTCTGATGGCAAACCTGTAAATATTCTGGGCAATGATAACGGCCCAGTGACGCGGATGTATTGTATGTTTGTGGAGTAATGTACGGCGCACCTGTGAGCGGTCACGCTGCGTCCTATCCATTTTCATATCGCTGTTTACCGATATGCCGTTCATGCCGTTCTGCTAGCCGGCGACATTTAGGTTGTCGGAGTCTAGTAAAACCGGCGGTCAATTAAAATGTTACGGGGTCTCCGGAGACCTTCCGTAACGTTTGGAGTCGGAGCGTAGGTGGCTGCTTTTATCACTAGCGGATTTGGATGTATCTCAGCCTTCTCAGCAGCGCTGAGACATTTCTTTAAAATATTCAGAGATCATAGAAAGTATAAATTGAAGTTTTGCTGGTATCACCAAGCTCCGTTGGCTTTGTGAACTGTTACATGAATACGAAGACGAGTTAAACTATTATTAAAAATATTTTAAAACACTATAATTTATTATGGTATACATGGATAATAATTTAATATAGGTCCATAGACAATCAAATTGGTTTGAAGAAGGAATCTGCCTGAAGTACTCCACTGCAATACTCACTGAACTTTAATGCTAAGCTAACGACATTATGAATAAGCAGTGCAGCACTAAGGCTAACAAATATAGTGTATAACAAAACGAATCTATTTTTGACAACTTGGAGGACGTAAAAACTACGATTGAGCACGTACTAAATATACCTAAATGCCCAAGGTAACTGAAATATCCGTGCTATAAAAGGAATACGGAAAAGGTTTATTTAAACACATCGAAACCGTGAACGTCTATTTATTTACTGATTCAATCAATACAGGGTAGCTGTCAAAACCGTTATTATTAGCTACCGACATAATTTACTACAATAACTGACTTATTTATCTAGACAAGTATTAATATTATTATTTTTAATTAATATTTTTAAGATAATAATGGTTTCTTAGCAGATAGACATATGCCATCGCAAACTTGTCTTTAGGCTTTTTGAAAAACTATAGTTCTTTTGAAAATTTATTTGATGTATCTCTTAAGTACATTATACTTCAATGGTATATCTTAAGGTTTAACAAGCGTAAGCCTTGTAAGCTCCCGAAAACAGATTTTTGGATGACATGATTAAAAAATTCAATAATTTTTTCTCATATACAAAAACATTAATACAATATTATATTAACTTTTTGGAAATTGTCTAATTGTCAGTGAAAACTGTATCAAAATCCGTTGCGTGGCTTAAAAGAAGTAAGTGGAGAAACAGAAACGATAAGGACAGAGCACTGAAGGTACGGCCAACTAACAGAGACACGAAAGGACATTTACCTTGATAACGACGATAGAGTTGACAATCTATCTCTTTCCATCTTGTGTATTTGTCGTAATGTCTCGTTTTCCCGGCAAATACACGTAGGTGTGAAAACAGGTACGCCAACATTTGGGAGGCCATTTTAGTAATCGCTGTTTATGTAATTGTTGTTATTTTGTTTTGTTGATAATTGTTTTTTTATTAAGAGTGGTTAATCATAGAGCCACAACCAAGTACATCGAGAGATAAATCAACAGTTTTCACTTCTTCGAAAAAGAAACGTCCAAAGGTATGTATAGGAACAGAATATATATTAATGTTGTTTAGTAGTTTTAATTAAAACTTCTTGGTTAGGAGTGTACTTTAAAGTTATCTTAAAGTTATTTAAAAAACAGCAACTGTAATAATAAAACTTTTCTCAATTTATTAGAGTTCATGTAAGTAAAGTATCTACATCATTTTAATTTAACTTTTAATTTTAGGTGACTAGATTTACTGTAAATGAAAAAAATATGGTTATTATCTATAAATGTGTTAAAGAAACTTGGCCTACTGATAAATACCAATACAGAAAAGATATGGCGCAGAAAGCATTTGTTTAATTTAAATCTACATTATCCTCTAATCCAAATTATAACAAAATTTATAAAACGTCTATTCTTTTGGTTATTTGGTTTCAATTTATTAGAGATGCATGTAAGTAAAGTATGTACATCATTTTAATTTGACTTTAAATTTTAGGTGACTAGATTTACTGTGAATGAAAAAATATTGTTATTATTATCTATAAATGTGTTAAAAAAAACTTGACCTAATGATAAACACTAATACAGAAAAGAGATGGCGCAGAAAGCATTTATTTAATTTAAATCTACATTATCTCATAATCCAAATTATAACCAAATTTATAAAAAGTCTATTCTTTTGGATCTTTGGTTTTAATTTATTAGAGATGCATGTAAGTAAAGTATCTATATCATTTTAATTTAACTTTTAATTTTAGGTAACTAGATTTACTGTGAATGAAAAATATGGTCATTATTTTCTATAAATGTGTTAAAGAAACTTGGCCTAATGACAAATACCAATAGAGAAAAGAGATGGCGCAGAAAGCATTTATTTAATTTAAATCTACATTATCCCATAATCCAAATTACAACAAAATTTATAAAAAGTCTATTCTTTTGGTTTGCTAGACATTTTTTAAACCATATTGTCTACTTAAATATATAATCTAACTATAAAAAGTTACGCACCCCTGCTATTCCTAATAACCATGCATTGGTTTTACTTACATTTGGTATCGCTTCTCGTTGGCCATAGTATGCGTACTAGAACCATTGATATACAAAAAACCTTTTTTATATATTTTGCAATGACTAGAACGGATGACGCGAACAAAATCTGTGTACCACGTGTAAGGAGCGCGCGCAGGGGGGGGGGGTACACTTCCATACTTTAGGTTGGGGTTCAATAATTTGCAAAGTCACTAGTGACACATCTTGTACTGTATCCCCATAAACTTTCGAACATTAAATTCTAAACGGTACGCTAGATGGCGACTACACCAATTCTGGTTATTCTGGAAATGGCAAGTAGTAACTTTATATGACATAATGGCTACCGGCGCTGAGCAAGTTGTTGTTTTATTATAATTTATAAGTGATTTTCGGTTGTTGCTACAATAAGTTTGGTTGAGTTGGGATTAGCCCTCTGTTTCTTTCTTGTCTGTTTAGATTTTCATGCTGGAATTACATTGTATGTTTGTGTAGTGTTGTGCGAAATAGACGCTTTCATTTATCATTCCGGTAACCCGGTGGACATATTTAATTTGGTTTGGTGTTGTATTTTGAGGAATAGACGCTTTTACATCGTGTATGTTAAATATATATAACAAAAATAAATGTTAATATTACTGAAATCTATAATACGTCTTTAATTGAACCCTAATCCCTTAAAATATAAATATAACCGCCTATAGTATAGATAGCTGTAAATACATAACTACATACAGCTATCTATAGTCATCATGATATTGAGATTAGTTCAAGGGATATGATACCAGGCGGCGACACTATTCATATTGGGTGACAAAAAATCCTAGGAGATGGCTCTCTATTTCTGTATATATTACTCTACTCTATGAGCGCGCGGCAAGTGGCGGCCGAGTCACAGAATGCGCGAACACTAACATAGGCCAAAAAATGGCTCGATTGAAATGTTTTTTGGTTTTTCTAGAATGATTGGAACAATCTATTAAGACGCAAGAAAGCATTTTGAAAATATCAAATGTACAACCACTCGCGTCGCGTTCAGATGAATGTCGACTGAGGATTTTCGCTTTTACGAAAATCTTTGCTTTGAGGTGCGTTCTCTAGTACATTACATTATACCTCAATTGGACGGCGGCGGAAAGCAACTTTGTTTTTTACTATTAATAGATGAACCATAATATATATATATAAACAAACCGATCACCTGAGGTAAGTGGATGCTGTGGCTCATGGATATCTCCATTTACTCTCGATTAAGAATTAAAACGCAGTTGTCACCCCTGAAGACTAAGATGGAATGCCTTATTTCCAGTAAAAAGGATCTCTAGTTCTCTGCACTCACCATACGAAACACAACAGAATTAAGCTGTTATTTTCCGCTGGTATTCTGTGCGAGCGTGGTCCTATCCCGGTTGAGCAAACCCATTCGTGCTACAACTATGCTACGTATAATGTCAATAAGCTTTTCTCTTTTCTAATATACTTTTCCACTCATGTCAATAAACTTTTCTCTTTTCTTGCTACCCTGCCGTACCTTAACCTACTACATATTACTTGATATGCGGTTACGTAGTTTTGGGAAATTTAACAATCATCGTCATTATCATTACTGCACTTTATTACTGGTACGTACTGATTCAGTACTGGTGGTACGGTCCTGTGCCATCTGCATCCAAAGAACAAAAAAAAACTGTCCAAAAATCGTGGATCAATCGAAATAGGAGGACGAAAGAGTTGGCACCGGTTTTAACGTGTTTTTTCCGGTACTCCTACTCCCTAGGTGTAGTCCCGAAATCATGGAAGAGAGCCTTAGTGCACCCGATCCCTAAAAAAGGTAACCGCTCTGATCGGTCCAACTATATAGGTCTATCGCCATCACCTCCTTGTTCTCTAAAATAATGGAATCTTGCTGATAGTTAGGGTTATTTGCAATAAAAACTATCTCTGTGGCAGAGCTCTCATCTATTCTCCTTAAAACATATGACTATTTTTGAGTGAATATGCTTTTAAAAAAGCATCAAAATTTGTAATAATAGTAGTAAAAGTAAAATGTGTGCCTATTTTAAAATAATAAATGGTGTTTAGATGCATCTAGGAAATGTATCATCACTACAAAAGTGACAGTGGGTACCATGATTTATAAGTATTGGAACTTTTTTCAATATCTTTTAAGTCTCACGAAAAATTATTTAACCTGTAAAGGTTAGAGCCTTGCTGTAAAAAAAATTAACCATATGTATGGGTTATATAAAATATTTTTAACAAATTTTATTTTAAAAGCGGTTTGAAAGCGACCAACTCATTCCCAGGAGTATCAACCTTTCACCTATTAATTATTATTATAATAATCCCATTTTATACAGTTTTTGTTTAATCAAATATTTTGTGGTAATAGACCTTGAGATATTGTATATTTTTATTGTAGTTTGGAATCGAGATACTGGTAAAACTAGCTTGTCTTTGTATTTTAAAAGTATATTACTTTTTTTATGAACATGCAATAAATTTTCATAAATATACTGAGTGGCCAAAGTTGGTATAAGGTGGGTGGACCATGGAAGGCCATGCTCCTTCGAAGTCCAACTATTACAATGTCGTAGGTAGTACACAAACACCCATCTAACTGAAAATCACAGACGCGGCGGCGAATCGCTCGCGCTACTATTTTGGCGTTCGGTCCCTCGCTTAATTGATTTTGGGAATCAACGACGCTAAAATAAAGTGGGTGTACCATGGAAGGCTACTCTAACAAATAAACAGTTATTATTTGTTTATTTACTGGATAAATGAAACTAACAAATATGTAAGTAATACTTTGTTTTATTACGTAACATATAAACCACTTCTTTTTATTGTAGACTTAATCGCTATTTATTAAACTTTAGTGTTGAACGACTGATTTGTTATAATGGCCTTCTAAGAAGCCTTGTTCCTAGCAAAACCATTTGGAAGAGTTCAATGAAACTTAATTTCAATCAATATTGATTAAATCTGCAATTTAAAAAAGTGGTTTATATGTTACGCAATAAAACAAAGTATTACTTAAATATTTGTTAGTTTCGTCTATCCAGTAAATAAACGCATAATAACTGTTTATTTGTTAGAGTGGCCTTCCATGGTACACCCACCTTATTTATAGGCGAAAGAGGATCTTTAGACGCACTCATGATAGATGGCACAAATATAAAATACAATAAGCAGATCTTTAGCAAATCGTCGCAAATATACAGTACGATTTCCCGATGATGTTTTTCTAAAAAATCGTATAAACAACAAGTGTGTACGGGCTGCGGCACGTACATTTTTGTGGCGTCGGCAGTTTACGCTATAACGCTACAATAATGCATTTTGAGTCAGTGCGCTTATTGAGCCCAGCAATACCGGTTACGCGTGCTCGCAGTATCATTTCCCATCTATCATTAAATTAGATTTAGTTGGTTCTATCAATAAACTATCAATTATCAACTTCCCAGTATTGACTATCATTTACTATCAACGACCACGTGAGGGTCCCGTCGTTTTTGTTTCTTCGACAAACTCGCGTGTGTGTACAAAAAAGTTTGCATCACAACTGAGAGCAACCAGCAGGAGACGTGAGCTATCATCGGATTATCAACATCCGGAGTCGGAGAGCTGCAAACAGCTGAGCAGATCTGAACAAGTAAGATCTTTCCTTTTTTACTATCACTATGTCCAACATGGAGGATATTTTGGCAAACCAACAACAATTGTTTGGGGCCATAGAGCATACTTTTACCAATTTTAAAAAGGATAGTGCCGATCGAAAGACGGCAGATTATATGAAACGGAGGTTAGATACTTTGGACAAATACTGGGCAGAATTTCAATCTAATCATGGTATATTAAGTAATAAGTATGCGAATCACAAAATTTGAATAAATACGAGAAAATTAGAACAGCAATCGCTACTTATCAGGTTAGGGATGACAGGCCTGCAACTTCAGTGTTGAAACCTGCTAGACCAATAGGGATGCCTGGACCATCTTGGCAGCCGCCGCCGCAGGTTACCCTGTTCCAGTCCCAGGGGACTAATAGCAAGACAGACGAAATGTTACCCAAGCAAACTAGTAATTTTAAGGCATTCGAATACACACTATCCAATATCAACTTAGATTCGATATCAGAAAAGTGGGAATTCGATCATTTATTGGGTGCTATACAATCGCGTTGGTCTATAATTGTAATATGCATTGGGAGTTAGACAGTGAGCTTGGGGGTAGGAACCCAGATTATGAGATATTACAAAAAATACAAGAGATTATCAAAGCCATATACAAAGATATGAGTTATCATTTTTCACATACGAAAGGAAATACAACGAGATTATCAAAGCCATAAATCGTAAACTGTGGTCTGTATTACATCGAGAGCAATCGATTCCTCACGTAGAGATCCCTACATTTAGTGGTAGCTACCATCAGTGGAGTTCCTTCAAAGACCTATTCACGGAAACTATTCACGGCAACCCGTTATTATCTAACGCACAAAAGATGCAATTCCTTAAAACTAAAATTAGAGGTGAAGCGGAGAGACTTATTCAACATCTACCAATATCATCTGATAATAATATGTTGCAAACCCGTAACATTCATTGCTATGCAGATGACAGCACTGGTTCCGAGTGCCGGGACAAACTTGTGTCTGAAGTCGAGTCTTTGCTCAACAGAGTCTCGGATTGGGGGCGACTAAATCTAGTCCAGTTTAACCCCCAGAAGACACAAGTTTGCGCGTTAACCGCTAAAAAGAACCCCTTTGTCGTATCTCCTCAGTTTCAAGGCACTCCCCTTGTTGCCTCAGCCAGTATCGGAATCCTCGGCGTCGACATATCGAGTGACATGCAGTTTCGTGGTCACTAGGAAGAGAAGGCCAAATTGGCCTCTAAAAAGCTTGGCGTGCTCAGCAGAGCGGGACAGTATTTCATGCCGGCACACCGCCTGCAACTTTACAAGGCGCAGGTTCGGCCGCACATGGAATACTGGTCCCATCTCTGGGCTGGGGCTCCCCAGTACCAGCTCCTTCCACTTGACCGCATCCAGCGCAGAGCGGCTCGAATCGTCGACGACCGAGTGTTTTCCGATCGGCTCGATTCACTGGCACTGCGAAGAGATGTTGCATCTCTTTGTATTTTCTTTCGCATATACTATGGAGAGTGCTCTGAGGAATTGTTCGGATTAATCCCAGCCACCAAATTTCGTGAACGCACTACGCGGCAAACTTCGCGATACCATCCACATCATCTGGATGCTTGGCGGTCCACCACTGTACGTTTCAAGAGGAGTTTTCTTCCGCATACAACCTCTCTGTAGAATAGTTTACCACCAGCGATTTTTCCGGACCGATACGACCTGGGGACCTTCAAGAAAAGAGCTTACTCCTTTCTAAAGGCCCGGCAACGCACCTGCAATTCCCCTGGTGTTGCGGTTGATCATGGGCGGCGGTAGTCACTTAACATCATGTGAGCCGCATGCTCGTTTGCCCCCTCTTCTATAAAAAAAAATAATTATCCGATCTGTTGGGACATACTTAACAACAGATATAATAATAAACGCTTAATTTTCCGCTCGCATATCGATATCTTACTAAATATCCCCATAATGCAACATACGTCATTAAATCATATAAAGCGTATTCACGACACAACCCTAGAAACATTAAACGCTATCAAAAATTTAGGCGTTAACGTTGATTCGTGGGATTCATTGATTGTGCATCTCCTTTCGCAAAAGCTCGATGCTGACACGCATAATGAATACATGACGTCATTCAAGGAGTCCCGCGAGTTACCTAATTTGCATGAATTTCTCTCATTTTTAGAAGGCAAGTTTACAAGTTTGGAATCTTCTAGAAAGAAGCCTGAGACCTCTGCAAAAAGGGTACATAGCACCAACAATTATTCGCCACAACATTTCAATAATAGGTATCAAAGAAACTTGAATAAACAAATCTTTCCGTTGCACGATAAATTCACTTTACAACAATCAAACGCTAATAACAATACTTCTTGGAAATTTTATAAGTATGGACTTTGCAAAACCAATGAACATTGTCTTTATTACTGTCGACAGTTTGAAACATGACACCTTACCTAAAGCTTAAAACTGTATCAAGATTGAATGTACGCGAAAAATTGCCTTTATTCACATAATGGTAAGTCATGTATTTCCGACAAAAGATGTACAGAGTGCAATGAAGCGCATAATTCTATGTTGCATAAATCATTTCAATATAATTATAATAAATCGCCGATGGCAGCAACCCGCGTAAGCAACCAGAAACCTGAAACTTCGGGTCAAGTACGAAGCAACTTACACGTGTCGATGCAATGTGACGTACCTGAAATTCTTTTAGCTACAGCTATACTTAAGGTACAAAAATATGATGGGAGTTTCGTCAACATGCGTGCTTTAATAGATCAGGCCCCAAGCTTCTCTCATCAGTGAACATGCGGCTCAGTTGCTCGGCCAACTTCGACTTCGATGTAGGGGAGTGATATCTGGAGTAGGTACTAAGGAGAGCAATTGTAAGGGCATCATGACTATCAAATAAAGCTATAAATAACGATTTTGAATTTGAACCGGAAGTACACATAATGAAAAGCCTTATCAAAAATTTACCTAACTTTAGGTTTTCAAAACCGTCCTGGACATATTTAAATAACATCACGCTAGCAGATCCCGAATTTAATATCAGTCGCCCGGTCGACCTTCTGTTAGGAGCAGATGTTTATTCTTTAATTTTATTGGAGGGAATTTGTAGGTTGAATGATAATATACCGATAGCTTAGAATACTCATTTAGGCTGGATTTTAACCGGTAACGGTAAAACTTTACAATGTAACGTGATCATTAACGACTTAAAGGAGATTCAAAAATTCTGGGAGATGGAGGATATCAGTGAAGAATCTACACTATCATTAGATGATCAACTATGCATCGACTATTACAAGTCTACTACTATCAGCCGCGAAGACGGTCGATACGAAGTACGTTTGCCCCTCACCCCAGACTTTTCGGATAAGCTGGGAGAATCAAAATCAGAAGCTATCGCTCAATTTAGATCGTTAGAAAACACATTCAAAAAACACGAGAACATTAAAAATCAATATCAATCATTTACAAACGAATACCGCGCCCTCGGACACATGATTCCAGCCACCGATAAACCGACTCAGGGACGTCGGCATTGTGTATTAACTCATCATTGTGTGCGTGCAGACGACGCTATCATGAATTCTAAATTTAGAGTGGTATTTAATGCTTCGTGTAAAACATCATCGGGGAATAGCATGAACGACGTCATGAGATGTGGTCCTAATCTCCAACTGGATCTGCAGTCTCTCATAATCAAGTGGAGACAATACCAGTTTGCGTTCACAGCCGACATTGAAAAAATGTTCAGGCAGATTTCCACCACCGATTCATCCACCCCGATGATCAGCAATTATTAAGAATCGTTTGACGTGACTCTCCCTCAGAACCTATCAAAGACTATCAACTTATCACGGTCACGGAACAAAAGCAGCGATGATGACTCTCAAACAACTTGCATGTGATGAACAACCTAACTATCAAAACAGTCAGGCGATCGAGGTATTAAACAACTGTTTTTACATGGATGACCTGGTCCATAGGTGTCACGATATAAGAACTGCACATCAATTACAACAAGACCTTATCAATTTATTAAAATCAGCTGGATTTAATTGGAGGAAATGGAGATTAAACTCCGATGACTTGATCAGAGAGGAAGAGTCAGCTCTATCAAAGGATCTTTAATTTCAAGCAATCAGCGCAAACGAAAACCCTTGGGTTAAGATGGAATCCACAAGAGGATGTTTTTATGTTTTAATCAAATTTAGAACCGACGGAAGTCTCCAACAAGGTTACAAAGAGAAACCTTTTATCAGACATATCAAAACTTTTTGACCCGCTCGGTTGGCTATCACCACTATCAACTAAGTTAAAAATTATTTTTCAACAAGTGTGGACTGCAGATAATATTAACTGCGATGATCGTATACCGAATGAAGTATATGTCGAGTGGAAGAAGGTCAGATAGGACGTGCACAATATTCAACACCTTCAGTTACCCCGATGCCTGCAGATCCATGAGTGCGACAGTATCGAACTACATGGGTTCAGTGACTCGTCTGTCAGAGCTTATGCATGTGTGATCTATTATCGTATCAACCAAGGCAATAAATCATCAGTAGTGTTGGTGGCCGGCATAGCCCTGCTTGTATCAACCAGCAAGACAGTCTCGTTACCGCGGTTGGAACTGAGCGGAGCACTACTCATCTCAAAGCTAATGGGTAAAGTCGCAGAGTGCCTTAATGGGTACAATATCAAAATATATGGTTGGACTGACTCCATGGTAGTACTGGGGTGTCTCAACGGAGAACCAACCGGATGAAAAACGTTTGTGGCAAATAGAGTTCGTACAATAACCGAAAATATGCCACCTGACTGCTGGAGGTACGTTAAGTCGGAATAAAACCCAGACGACTGTGCCAGTCATAGTCTAACTGCATCACAACTCAAAGCCCAAACCTTGTGGTGGCTGGGTCCGACTTGGCTATCAACATATAATGATCAAGGGCATAAGATCGCTTATACAACAAACGAAGAATTAAAATTATCAAAAACAATTTTAGTAGCACAACATCAACCTGATTTTATCATTCAAGAAATCCTATTAAAATATAGTACAATTAACAAAGCGGTAAGAATAGTTGCATGGATTCGGAGATTTTTAACTATAAAAAAGGACACAATATAAAATATCTAACAGTACGAGAGTTGAAGGAAGCTAAGTTATTAATTATAAAAAGTATACAACAAACGGGAACGGGAGAGTTATCAGATTTAAAGCAAGGAAATAAAATAAATCGAAAAAGCAACATTTGTGAACTAAATCCGTATATTGATCAAGATGAAGTATTGAGAGTCGGTAGGAGGTTGCGAAATGCCAATCTGGACCCAGACATGAAAAATCCTTTCATTATACCCGGCAACAGTCGTCTTTCTGAGCTTCTTATATATCAGGCGCATGAAATGACATAACATGGTGGTGCTGGGCTAACATCAGCCAACATGAGACAAAAATACTGGATCGTCGGTGGCAACAGAGCTACGAAGAAGAGATTACGTCATTGTATCAAATGTAGAAGGCACGAACCAACCAAACACTATCAAATTATGGGTGACCTTCCAGCAGCTAGAGCAAACCCTTCACGCCCCTTCCATCATGTTGCTGTAGACTACACGGGCCACGTGTTCATCAAAGCTAACTCAGGCCGTGGGATCAAAATTACGAAAGTTTATATTGCTGTGTTCACGTGTATGGCCACAAAAGCTGTACATTTGGAGTTGGTGTCTGACCTGACGAGTACTGCATTCTTAGCAGCGTTACGAAGAATGACAGCTCGCCGTGGCAAACCTAATCACATTTATAGCGATAATGGCACGAACTTCATAGGAGCCAACAAGGTCTTACAGCAGGAATACGAAGAGCTCCTCAAAACATTTGGTGTTGAATTCCTCTCAGAAGTGTCCGAGATGGGTATAAATTGGCACTTGAATGCAACTTCGTGGAAATTAGCCAATGGTATTTGTGAAGGAGCCGTGAAAAGCCTCAAGTATCATTTAAGGAGGGTGGTTGGAAATCAAAAACTCACCTACGAGGAGTACAGCATGCTGCTAGCACAATTAGAAGCTTGCTTAAATTCGAGACCACTATATCCGTTGACGGAGGACGCTGATGATTTAAATTATTTAACCCCATCATATTTTCTATCAAGCGCTCCGATTCTATCAATTTATGAGACGGAACGAGATCTTATGACTAGGTGGCATTTAACACAAAAAAATATTCCAAGACATTTGGAAAAGGTGGCAACAAGAATATTTAACAAATCTATCAGCCCGGAGCAAGTGGCGTCAACCTGAAGAAAATATCAAATTAAATGACATCGTACTCATCAATGATGGTAACCTTCCTCCAGACAAATGGGCCCTCGGTAGGGTGGTCGAATTGCACCCTGGTAACGACGGCTACGTGCGTGTTGTGACGTTAAAAACAAAAAATGGTTATATGAAAAGACCTGTCATCAAACTATCAATACTCCCTATCATCTCCAAAGTGACACAAGATCAAGAATTAAAGCAAGAGAAATTAATGAAGCGTAAGATAAAACAAAGGAATAGAAGATACAGTTTCATTACAGTTGCAACTTCTATCTATTTTTTATGTCCCTTATAACTAATACTAGCGGACTATATACTATAAATAAACTGCAAAATAATACTAACCTATTTTTCTACAAGATTGTAAACATGCATTTGATAGCTGACGATTGGAAACTCGTTGTCTATTATGATCTCTACCCATATTGGGAAGGCACCGCCGCGTGCTCGTAGTACATGGAATACCTAGAAACCATCTGTTCGAAGATAAGAGGGCATTCACACTGCGAGGGTTTCATGTATCAATTGAATCACGAGCAGTCGGAACTACAGCGCTACAATATCATGTTGCCAGATAAGGGCGACCTACTCACACGTAAGCGCAGGTGACTCATCAATGGTATGAGTAATATCGCAAACGCGTTGTTTGGGGTGCTTGACAGCAACTTTGCTGAAAAATATGAAGAAGATATCGACTTAATCAGAAAAAAACAAAGGACACCTAGCCCAGTTGTGGAAGAATCAAACTTCAGTCGTAGAAGCGGAGTTCAATGTCATCAAGAGTGTAGATTCGATCATGGATGGAACAGCATCATAAAACAGTCAACAAAAAGATGATCGAACTTGAACAATCGATGAGCGTA
The DNA here is from genome assembly GCA_907164705.1 of Parnassius apollo. Lineage (NCBI taxonomy): Eukaryota > Metazoa > Arthropoda > Insecta > Lepidoptera > Papilionidae > Parnassius > Parnassius apollo. The sequence continues at coordinate 25,520 of CAJQZP010001327.1, forward strand.
CTAAAGTCACAAGTCTTAAATAACTCATATATCAACGAATTTACCTTGGCCGCTATAGTTACAAACAATATTTTGAACAAGTTAAAAGAAATACGAACTTATGTTATTGAAACTATCACAGAAGTATTTCATGGGAAGTATGATATTCATCTCCTAACCCCCAAGCAACTCCACCACGAAGTAAGTGCCATCTCTACTCAGATACCTAAAGACCTATCACTACCTACCGATCACGCACCGATCGCGATTATTCAAACATATATAAATTACTTAATGTAAAAGCACGCTTATCGAAGTCCTTTCTTATTTTCGAAATCCGAATACCATTATTAGCACGAGACGCTTACGAAGTGCTTAAAGCAATTCCCATACCTAAACAATCGGGTAACAACATGATCAGCACTGTCCCTATTAGAAATCTCGCTTTAAACTTAAACAAGGATTCGTTTATATCGCTATCATATACTGATTTACATGACTGCATTGATCGCGATTTAAATACTGTGTTGTGTCGATTCAAGAAGCCTATTTATCATATGATCAATTACAAGAGTTTGTGTGAGAAGGATGAAGGCCTTGGAAGTTGTAGAACCATCATTAACACCTGCAAAAATATTTTCATTGCAACAAGTAAACTTAATAACTACTTTTATTTCTGTTGTAATAAATGCTACTTCAAGTTGTTATGTGAAGATCGAGTTACGGCTATTCAATTGAGTGACGCCGGACTTATTACGCTGGGACAGGTCAAATCAGCTGATTTCTATTTTTATGCATACAAACCAGATGCATCTCAAATCAATTTAAAGCCCAACATTGGTATACCGAAGATTGCTTCGATTAATCATTTAATAAATATCTCGATACCGGAAATGAACGCCAGTACGAGCTTGGAGACTATCAGCCAACAACAACTGCTTGCCATACGAGAACAATTGGATGTCATGAAACAGACTGAGCCGTTAGCAGCAGGTGTATCAATTATCAACTTCCAGTATTGACTATCATTTACTATCAACTACTATCAACGACCACGTGAGGGTCCCGTCGCAGCCCATACAGCCACGTTACCATCGATATGACGCTTCACTAGAGTAAAAATTTTTTACCATCGATCTAACAGTATTTTGTAAAAGTACCGACACAGCCTATCTTGTTCCTGTAACAAACACTTTTAATCAACACTTCTTCCGCTCGTCTATCGTGACATGAATGACCAGCGTGGAGAGGACAACTGGCTCTCTACCCGTCATCTCGTATAACGACACCTAACTCAGTGAGCGACAGCGTCTTTTCGACCGGTCGTCATCTCATATGACAATATAGACCGGACTACTGGTGCTTTATCCGTCAACTCATTAGAATACAAAAAGGCCACTCATTCTCTGAATTCATAGCATATCAAAGTTAAACATTTCCCCGGTAAATCGTTAAATATTTCGCATGAACATAAAACTCAGATAACAAATCCAATAATAACCTCATCAGAAACGATTATTTTAGGAATTTACTTTAGAGACCATAAAAGAAGACCTGTTTAAGATGCTCTTGTATCTCTATAACTCTGATTTCTTGGACATATTATTTTAGTAAACTTAAACTCGGTAAGACAATTTTGCTGCACGATCATTCAAAGCAATTTTTAGTTAGTTTACGACGGGCCGCTCTCCGCAACTCCACGGCCAAGGTTCAAAAGAAAAAAAAAAAAAAAAAAAAAAAAATAATCCAAAAAACAAAAAAAAAGCCCCAAAAAAAACACCCCAGAAAAACACAAATCCAAAGAAAAAAAAAAAAAGAAGTTTTTTTTATTGTTGGCTACCCTTCAAATAACCAAAACACCCAAAAAAAAAAAAAAAAAACCCCCACACACAAAAAAAAACCCCCCCCCCCCCCCCCTATTTTTTTTTTTTTTTGTTTATATAATTTTTTTTTTTTTTTTTATAAAAAAACCCCCCCGAGTTTAAAAAAAAAATTTTTTTTTCGGTCGAATTCGACCGCGCGCTCCCACAGCACTTTAAACCATTAAAACTTATATTTAGAGACTACTTTTCCGTGAAGAAGTTTGGCATTATAGAATCAATATGAAATTTTCTATACTCTAGAGCAATAAAAAATTGTTATGCGATGGCTATTGATTTATAATATACGTTCATTTCGAACGCCATTTTCGCGTGAATATTATTGTGTTGATTTTTGGATTTTTCTAGTATTTTATTAGTGTTTTAGTATAATTTTTAAATATAAAATTGTAATGAAAGTTTTTGTGTGAATTTAATTTATCTTTTTACGTAAATAATTTTGAGTAATATATATTGAAATAATTGTGATTTTCACGCTGCCGACATTCACTTGGTATGTTTTGTTTTTGTTATCAAAATACAATAGTCTTTTTGTAATGAAGTAAAACCTGACTTTTATATAGAGAATCTTGGATAGGTTTTAAAATGCCAAACTTCTTGATAGATAAGTAGTCTCTAAATATAAGTTTTAATGGTTTAAAGAGATGTGGGTTGGTGCGGTCGCATGCGGCTGTTCGAGTTTTCCCGGGCGCATGCGACTGCATGGGAATTTTAAGGGGACTGAGGGGATTAGATTAGATTTAAAATAAATAAACCAAACAACTGAGGCTTTGTTTTGTGTATTAATATAATACTCTAGAAACTGATAAACTTTTATTTAAAACTATCTTTTCAATTAAAAACATTGTGTGACAAACTGACCAAAAAGAACAGAAGACAAAGAACTTCTGCAGTTCTTTTGAACTGAGCTGCTATATTTTTCTCCCACTACAGTCCTATATCAGTCTTTGCAAAACTATGTATGTAATATGAAATTAATACGATTGCTTTCCTTATGCGGGACAAAACAAGTATTCTTCATGATGAGAAATAAAATCCTCCATCACCCACTCGCTTCGGTTGTGCGACCCACACCGGGTGCGTTCCGTACGGAATTTACAAATGTGTGTTGTGGCTCATACAAAATCTATGGAAGACTTGCGTTCGGAACGGTTTTTTTTCGTCCTGGATTCCGATTGCACAGGCGGTCATACGGAATCTCGAATCGGAGAAAATTCCGTACGAAAAAATACCGTACGTGTGTAATTGATTTTATATGGACCTATGGATTGCATTTGGAATCCCAAATCGGAATTCCGAAACGAAATCTTGAAACGGAATCCGTATGTATGTGGCGGACCATATACTACGTCTTAGCACTGATTTCAAAAGATATTATGAGGAAATTATTTCATCATTTTTAGTTCTTTGAAGCCCGTTTCTATTTTTCATTGAAAATCTAATTAGAACATAATATAAACACTCACGCCTGTCACCCAGAGGATTGGGCAGAGACTACAGACTTCCATTTCACTCAGATTCAGCCCTAACATACTTCTTAGCGAGATCATTTCTACTGCATTTATTCAACTCTCCTGCTTCTTCTGCCACACCCAACTTTCACTACCATACGTTAAAGTAGAGACTAACATAGCAATGTGAATTGCCATACGTGCCATTTTTGACACATTCTGACTTTTCACAATAGAGTGTAGTTTTTTACTTTATTTCAAGCGTTCACTCGTCGTTCTATATCATCATATCTCCTATCCCTGCTGAATACACATCTCAAATATACAAACTCATTCTTAATTAAATGTAATTTCCGTAAAGTAATGTCTGAGGCCTGCCTGCCTATTAAATTTTTGACGTACCTATGTTACGCAATATCTTCGTCAATTTATTGCGAACCAATTTACAATTCAAATTATCAATTTTAATTATAAATTTTATGAAATATATTTACCTAGTGGTGGGAATATTTTCTCACACAAAATTAATAAAATTGAGGAATAAAGTGTCTTAATGTAACTGCTTAAATACACTCCAATTGTGACTAGTGATATGCCAGATATCTGTATCCGTATCCGTATTAGCAAATATCCGAGGGAGAAAAAAGATTCGTATCCATATACGTCTGTTTCTTTTTTCGCGGATCTTTTACAAAAACTATTAAACTCCATTCAGATTATTTTTATTTCTTTTCCCACTTATTATTCCTTAAAATCAAATACTTGGGCACCTTTTTATTACAAACATTTATCGTAATGAGATACCATACCAATAGTACTGTTGCGCGCTTAAGATGACGTCTAGGCACTAGCGCCATCTAATGTCGGGTAACGAGCGAGGAGAGCTTTCTAGAAAATGACATAACTAATGTTTCAACCAACAGCGCCATCTAGTATCGAATTGAAGAACTAAGCTTTCTAGAAACCCCACACTCGAACTTTCTGCGCCCGGTCGGTTGGTTATTTACTTGAATATTCCGGATGTTTCGGGGAAAAAGGTGTATTTAAAGACGCTGAAATACACGATCGGGGCAGTATTGAATTTGGTGAGACAAGCGAAGCTTCGGCGCGTAATAAAGTGAATCAGTGTGATTAATTATTAGTGCCTTTTAAGTTTTAATTAGTGTAAAGTGAATTAAAGTGTTAATTTTGGTAATTCAATCGGCAGTTCTTAATTGTCAGGAACCCTAAGCTCGTAACAATTGGTGTCAGAAGTGGGATAAAATCATGCCGATTTTACATAAGGAGGAAACGGAGGGTGTCCGCACTCGAAGTCAACGCCGGCAGGAGACGGACCAGAGAAGATTGATGATGCAAGTGCCAACTGGCAGCCAAGGAGGCTGGCCCGTCAACAGCTCCTACACCTGCAGCACCTGAATTCGGTGCTCTCATGATGATGCTACAGGAATCGCCCGCCGACAAGAGGAACAGGCCCGCCAGCAGGCGGAACAGGCACGCCGATTGGAAGAGCAGCTGCGAGGCGGACAGGAGGAACAGGCCCGTGGGTTGAAAGAGCAGCAGGAGGACCAGGCTCGCCGACAGGAGGAACAGGCTCGCCAACATAAGGACCAGACTCGCCGACAGGAGGAACAAGAACGCCGACAGGAGGAACAGGCTCGCCGACAGGAGGAACAGGCTCGCCGACAGGGGGAACAGGTCCGTCAGTTGGAAGAGCAACTGCGGGGCGGAGAAGAGGAGCAGGCCCCGGGTGGAAGAGCAGATGCTCCTCATGAAGGACCTTCACACTACCTTCGGGAAGGAGATAAAGGAGGTGAAGGATAGGGTTGCTCAGCATGAAAACCGCCTGTCGGAAGCTGAAACCCAAATCGCGAAAGCTGGAACCCGAATCGAGAAAGCTGAAACCCGAATCGACCAAGTGAACAAGCGGGTTGACAACGTGATGGCTGACGTGAAGAAAACGCTGGACGACCTCAAACTGGGGAATGGAATTACAGCTCCCATAGTAGCTACAACACCTTCACTACGTAGGTTCAAAGTGCCCCCGTTCTCGGGACTTCTTCCTGGTCAGCTTAAAAATCGCCACCGCGCCGCTCACCTGGAACACGTCTTTCGTGCGCAGCTTAAAGATCGCGTGCAACGGATCAATGAAAACCTGCAGCAGTGGGCTCTAGAGGTAGAGAATCTGGTGCGAAAAGCGTACCGGTCTGTACCTGCGCTCATTGAAGGGAACCTGGTGCAGACATTCATCGACGGCATCCGCGACCTTGAAGTCAGAGCTGCTGTGAGGCGCGGGTACCACGAAACGCTTAAGGATGTCTTGGCCCATGCATGAGAATGTAGGCATCTAATGGCACCGCCTGGCGGCGGCAGGATCATCGTTCTCCTCAAGCTAGGGAGGTTGCAGCAGTTACGGTTCGCGACCACAAATAGTATACAGCCCTAGGTGCTATGGCTGTGGGGAAAGGGGCCATCTTCGATCCAGCTACCCTAAGCGAACCCTAGAAAGGGATGGTGAACGATTCTCTGAAGAGAATGGCTAACATCACCGCCCAGCAGCAGCAGGAATACGACCTTACTGTCAGACATCGCAGCGGGAAATCTCATGGCAACGCAGATGCATAGTCAAGAATACCTTGTCCTGAAGGTTGCAAACATTGTACTAGGCAAGAGAGTAAGGAAGTGGTATCCGTGAGGATGCTCAGGACAGACCACCTCAACAACGAGTGGAAGGACAGCCTACGACATGCACAGCAGGAAGATCCGGACGCAAGCGGATTCTGGAAGCTATTGGACCCAATGGGACAGCTTGCTGATTCAGGATGGAGTACTGTGCCGTAAATGGGACAATGGTCGAGGAGACAGCTGTCGTTTGCAAATGGTTGTCCCTAAAGCTAAAGTGCCGAATGTTCTGCAGCTGCACCATAATGGTTGTTGAGGAGTCCATCTGGGAGTTAAACGTTACTGAAGATCCGAGAACAGTTTTACTGGGTCCATTATCGTGACAATATCGAGGATTGGTGTCGCACATGTACATGTTGTGCGGCTGTGAGGGTACCTCAGACACGTAGTAGAGGAGCATCGAAATTGTACAATGTTGGTGCACCATGGGATAGGACAGCCCTTGACATTGCGGAGCCGTTACAGAAAGGCGCAAGAGGGACTCCTAAGATCGTCCATGTGGATCGCCTGGCGCACTGTTATGGGGCCGATAATGCTCGGGACGAGCATGTCTTAGGAGGGGGCAGTGTTGCGCGCCTAAGTTGACGTCATGTACCCGGCTCTAGCGCCATCTAGTGTCGGGGACGAGAGCGAGGAGAGCTTTCCAGAACATGACATGACTAATCTTTTAACCAAAAGCGCCATCTAGTATCGAATTGAAGAACTAAGTTTTCTAGAAGCCCCACACTCGAACTTTCTGCGCCCGGTCGGTTAGCGCGCGTATTTACTGGAATATTCTGGATGTTTCGGGGGGAAAAGGTGTATTTAAAGGCGCTGCAATACGCGATCGGGGCAGTATTGAATTTGGCGAGACAAGCGAAGCTTCGGAACGAAATAAAGTAAATCAGTGTGATTAATTATTAGTGCCTTTTAAGTTTTAATTAGTGTAAAGTGAATTAAAGTGTTAATTTTGGTAATTCAATTGGCAGTTCTAATTGTCACGAACCCTAAGTTCGTAACAGTACATATATGTAACTAAAATGTACTAAATCGACTATGGTTATAATGAGATCAATTACAAATCTTGTTGACAAGCTTATTAAAACAATTATATTTTTAAACACTTATTACAGGAAGTTTTTATAAAATATTAATTAAATAGCTTTATAATAAGGTCAATTGAGTTTAAATCTTTGTGGTAAGCTTCATAAGATCACTTTAATAATGAGAAAACCAAGACTTAAATCTTCTAAATATTTTTATTTCTAATTAAATATTTATCCAAATTAAATAAATTACCACTGTGATCACATAAAGTGTTAACATTCGATTAAAGCACAGTCATAATAAGAGAGTAACTCAAAAAAGTTTAAGTCATAATTAAAATAAAGCAATAAAAATTTGTAACAACATATTTTACAATACATTGAGTTTTCTATTTTCCACTCAAAAAGTTAAAAAATTAAACTTCAAATAAAAAGTTAAAGTCAAAGAAACATAAAGTTATGTATTACTTCTACCTAACAGTTTCTTAAATTTAATTCTTCTATACACTATATGTCTTACCAGGTCATCACTCCATCTAGTGGGGGGTTGCCCTACACTACGCCTACCGGTACGAGGCTGCCACTCGATAACCTTTCTTCCCCATCGGTTATCGGTCCTTCGAGCTATATGGCCGGCCCATTGCCACTTCAGCTTACTAATACGTTTGGCTATGTCGGTCACTCTGGTTTTACTGCGGATATCCTCATTTCTGAGTCTATCACGCAGAGAAACTCCGAGCATAGCCCTCTCCATAGCTCGCTGAGCGACCTTCAGCGTCCTCATACGTCCAGCAGTGAAGGACCACCTCTCTGATCCGTAAGTCATCACTGGCAACACGCACTGGTTGTACACTTTAGTTTTCAGAGATTGAGGTATACCTGACGAGAAGATGTGTCGTAATTTCCCGAACGCTGCCCAGCCGAGTTGAATCCGTCGATTGACCTCTCGGTCGAAATTGGACTTACCTAGTCGGACTATTTGTCCCAGGTAAACGTACTCGTCAACAACTTCGAGCATAGTGCTCCCCACAACTACCGGCATAGGTGTGACATGGACATTGAACATAATCTTTGTTTTGTCCATGTTCATCTTAAGACCTATCCATTGGGAGACACCATTGAGGTCATTGAGCATAGTGCTAAGGTCCTCCAGCGATTCTGCCATAAGGACTATATCGTCGGCAAATCGAAGGTGAGTGATGTACTCGCCATTGATGTTAATGCCGTATCCTTTCCAGTCCAGTAGCTTGAAAACGTCTTCCAACGCAGCGGTGAAGAGTTTCGAGGAAATAACGTCACCCTGTCTTACACCTCTCTGCAGTTCGATAGGTTTCGAACTCTGGTTCTGTACTCGGATAGCCATTGTAGCCCTACTGTACAAATATTTCTTAAAGTCGATGGATGCAGGTGGCTCAGGACCGTGCTTTGTGGCATTACTTGGGGGAGGCCTATATTCAGCAGTGGACTTGTGAAGGGCTGTAATGATGATGATGATGATGATGATACACTATATTCTAGGACTGACTCTGACATTGTCAATGCTATAATTTAAAGAAAAAGCTTTCTAAGCAACAGCAAAAAAAGAACGTTTGAATAATAAAATATATAATTATAATCTTGTTAATACATAAAAAACAGCGCTTGTAAAACGTGCACCTGTCTGCATAAAATATAGTATCATATGAAAATTATATTGAAAACTTCCCCAGGCTCACGCGGTAATTGGCATAAATGAGCTAAACTAGCACTTTACTGTACTTAACAGTATGTGCCATGGTATAATTTTTCATCTCATTTAGGTTTTACTATGAACTGTTTTTAGGTTGTGAAATAAGATTATTTTCACAATGTAGTAAGAATAATTAGACGCTATATATATATTGGATGATTTTTACACATATTATTATATTATTTTATACATATTATTATATAGATTTTTAAACATATTGATAGGCGCCGCCGTGTAGTGGCGTTTGAGAATATCCACTACCCCATATCTTGCCGTTGGTGTCGTAAGAGGCAACAGAGGGAGGCAGGCAGGAGATGGGAAGCAGCATCTTCGTAGTAACTACAATTATACAATACAAAATTGCGGTTGCCAACCCGCTCGCCAAGCGTGACAAATATGGCAAACATCCCTCCATGAGCAACGACACAAACAAACGGCCCTAAGTTCCCGGCTACTCCTGGCTACTGTGGCGACCATGGTAACGTCGGGGCAGGGTATGCTAAGAATCTCTGGTGGAGGTTCGGTTACCACCTACGATGACTCGACCTGGCAACATTTAACGCACGCCCCCTGAGGACTGACGAAAAGATACTGGAGCTGGAAAGATCGTCCGAACCAAGGTCCGAAGAGAGGGGGAGTACACGGTAATCCCCGATTCCGTTAACTTGTTCTATCACCGGGTGGGCGACCATCTGTCCCAAGGAGGTGTCGGGTTTATCGTCCACAAGTTTCTCGTCAACAACGTTGTAAAAATTGAGAGTGTATCGACGAGGGTCGCGTACCTGATACTCAGAATCACCAAACGGTATTCGCTGAAGGTCATACAGGTTTACGCACCAACCTCGGCACATCCCGATGAGGAGGTGGAGGAAGTGTATGAAGATATCTCTAAAGCCATGCATTCCACCAAAAACCTCTATACAGCGTTGATGAGAGACTTAAACGCAAAACTAGGCACAAGAGAAAGCGGTGAGCTGAAGTTAGAGAAATTTGGAATAGGGCAACGGAACTCAAGGGGCCAGCAGCTGGCTGACTTCATGGAGAAAGAGTGACTCTTTATGATGAAATCTTTCTTCCAGTAACGACGCCACAGGAAGTGGACCTAGTCGAGTTCCGACGGTTCGACAAAAAAATGAGATTGACTTTATTAAAGTGAAAACTGACAGCGATCACCGAATGGTTAGAGGCATACTGAACCTAAACGCTAAGCCAGAGAGGTCTCGTCTAATGAAGTCAACGCTCCGTCCCTCTAGTGCGCTAATTTTTATTATTTTTTTTTATTATTTATTTAATTTCAAGTATCCAGGACTCATTTTTATTTACATTACAATTTTTTTTTCAAATTATAATTATTAAAAAAAATTTAAATCAAATAATCTAACAAAATATGATGAGACAAATATAAATATATATGTGGCGGCGCTGTCGTCGCGCCGCAAGCGAAACATACCGAAGCCTAAATCACGCTATCAACATTCCGAATCATAAACAGCATATATAGAACATCTCCGAACTATCACATGGAACGTTAGCCGCTCCCCGGACAGCACGCCTTGCCCGGCGGGAGATCTCCCCTTTTCCTTTCACGGCCACATATAATATAATCCAGGGTCCCGAAAACTTTCAGCTCGAATTACAAAACCCTTTTCAGTGCCTAGAATACTGCAATACAGTGGATGATATCGATGACAAGCTCGTGGAAATATCAATGTGAAAATGTCCATGCGGTCAGAGCTAAGTTCTGCAAGACCCGCCGCAGAAGAACACCTAAATTCGAATATTACCACAAAAAATAAAAAGAGCGAGAAGAGTAATTGGCCAACTTGCTGGATAATATTCATATTCTCTTAGTCACTTTTGCATCGATGAGACGATATTTATTGTATTGTAAACAAACAAGTATAAAATAAACTATTCCACATAGAGGTTGTACGCGGAAGAAAACTCCTTTTAAAACGTACTGTGGTGGACCGCCAAGCATCCAGATGGTGTGGATGGTATCGGGACGTTTGCCGCGTAGTACGTTCACGAAATTTGGCGGCTGTAGTAAAATATCATAAAATTGTTTTACATACATAAAGTGAACATAGATAATTTTCCAGCATGAAAAAAAAATACTTATAAATCATATTTTATGCGTGGTAGAGCTATGCGACAGCCATATTAGTAGCATAGTTGCAGCACGAATAGGTCGGCTCGACCGGAGAAGGACCACGCTCACACTCACGCTCACGCTCACCGATCACACTCTTAATCTCATGGCTATTAGACGGGAAATGAAGCTGCAGTCTAGCATATTTGGCAGCAAACAGACAACTGAACAGACAGATCTCAAAATACATGCGGTGGAACTTACGCAACTTCAATACAGCTCATATTGAAGAAGCGATTGAGTGGAACCAAGGCTCCAAAGTCTTTGCCAGGGATCTGTCGGTCAGAAAGAGCCAACTTTCGAAGCTGAAAACCGAGTGTGCATCTTTTTCCGGGACACCTGAGATTTTAAGGGAGATTGAGAGGTTCTATGGGCAGCTGTACATGTCATCGTCGGAGCCACACGCAAGTGTGAGTAGCGATCCAAGAGCTAGTCTTATCCGACATTATTTCGATGATATCCCAGACGTCAGTCTGAGCGAGATTTGAATGGCTCTCCAGCACCTTAAAACGGCAAGTCCCGGTTGAGAATGGAATTACAGCTGAGCTTCTAAAAGCAAGTGGAAAACTGTTACTTGAGGTCCTTCAGAAGCTCTTTAATTCCCACCTCCGTGGTGGCACTACTCCCGAGGCGTGGAGCAGAAGTGCGGTGGTTTTGTTCTTCAAAAAAGGTGAAAACGTTCTCTTGAAGAACTACAGACTGATATCCCTTTTGAGCCGCGTCTACGTGCTGTTTTCGAGAGTAATTACGAATCGTCCGCGCGCATACTCGGCGACTTTCGGTTTCTGAAAAGGCTTTAGCACCATAGACCACATACACACCCTCCGGCAAATTTTACAGAAGTCCGAAGAGTACAGTCTGCCACTTTGCCTGGTGTACGTGGACTATATGAAAGCCTTTGATTCCGTCGAAATTTGGGCGGTGCTACAGTCCCTCCTTCAGCGGTCTAAAGTGCACTGTCGGTATATTGAAGTCCTGAAGTGCAGAGACGATATAGTCCTTATGGCAGAATCGCTGGAGGACCGAAGTACTATGCTTAGTGACCTTAACAGTGTCTCCCAACGGATAGGTCTTAAGATGAACATGGACAAAACAAAGATCATGTTTAATGCCCATGTCACATGTAGTTGTTGGGAGCGATAAGCTCGAAGTTGCTGACCTACTGAGTTGAGTACGTTTACCTGGGACAAATAGTCCGACTAGGTAAGTACAACTTCGACCGAGAAGTTAATCGACGGATTCAACTTGACTGAAAATTTCATCATTTTTTTTTTAATTTGTACAAAAGTGTTTGAACAAGGCCCTTGAAAGCTGATTTTGATGACAATGAGGCTTGTAATAATATTAATCCCCTTTGGTATTCATTTTTGTGATATATTTTCTACAATTATATTACTTTATGAACATGTTCGGTTCGTACGGTATCGTAGAAAATCACAAGTATTTTAAATGTGTATTAATTATTTATTGTATTGAGTAAAATGGCCAAAAGGGCGATGACTGTCACATGCATCATTATTGTGAACAGATTTGCAACATTTATTACACTTAATTTTTTAGATATTTTTTTGTTTTGTAATATTAATATAGAATACGCTTTGCAGATAATCTCTATATTTTAGTTTCGGTTTGTCGCCTCTGTCGCCACCCACGGGCCTCTACATGGCGCATAATACATTTAAATACGTAACATAGAAAACCCAAATGAATTAAGTTAACAAATAAAACTAAAAGAAATATTTACTCATTGAAAAATAAAAAGAAAAGAAGACTCTATTCTTCTACATTTGTGTATTTGTATGGGCCGCTTATATACGTTCTCGGCCTGGGTGTTTGTCCAAGTCCATATTTGCGTCTGCAAAATGCCTCCACGACACAAGAAAATCATACTGTAAATGTTTTTTTTTTTTGAAATAATTTAAAATTTATCGAGGATATGTATTTTTTTTCATAAAATAACAGTTGCCTATTCAAAACTACATATAAGGTTAACAGCTCCCGTTTTACCTTTTAAAAGATTTGACAAGATTAAAAAAAGACATAGGATGACAATAAAGGATATCATATTATGAATAGTTAACTCTACGTAGATCGGACCAAAATTAATAATTAAAAATCTGAAGGTACGCCGGGTTAACTTTACCATCGGAACGTCAATCATATCAGTCTCCTGTAACCATGGGTGCTGCAAAGCACCCGAAAGGACGAGAATTAAAAAATAAGTGCTAAAATAAAACGCGATAAAATCCGTAAAAAGTATCCGTAAAAGTAGTTTTATTAAAAGTATAACGTTCGCGTAAATATAAAAATCGGAAAACATATATATACAACACGTAACATAATTAACGCACTTTGAGAAAGTAGTTTGTTCAGAATCATTTACTGAATCGATTCCTATCATTTTTAATATATGTAATTTTGTATCACAAAAATAATTGTAACGTAAATTATAGTCACACTAAATCTGTACAGTCAAAACAAACTGAAATGGACCGTAACTTAAGGCAATAAGACTTTTAAGAGTGCAGTTTTATTTGTATTATTACTAATTCTGTCATTCAATAAAAATAAAGAAAAATGAACTTTATTTCAATCAAGTTAAAGTCTTTGCGTTCGTGGATTTGTACTGTGACCACAACATACTTCCGGAATTAGTATAATTTGATAAATAACCAGTGCATAAAAATGTTTAACTAAAAATTCAGTGTATGTATTATGATTATAACATAATATATAATTGGGGTGTCTGAGAATGTGCGTTAATTACGTTACATATTGTATATAATCGGCTCTAACAATTTTCTTGAAATTTAGTATGCAAGGGGTTTCAGGGGCAATAAATCGATCTAGCTATGACTCATTTTCAGAAAATGTCGTTTTATCCGTGTTTTCAGGCAATGAAAAACTGCAACAATATCATTAGATTACGAAAGTAAATTTTGCCGGTGCCTAAAAGGTACTAAAAAAATAACAGCTTAATTGGGATATCGGGCGGTCCTGACATCATGGAACGCCTGTTCGAGTCCAAATGTCTCCGGTCTGACTCTTTTTTCCTTTTTTTCAAGTTCCTTCTTTTCTGAGAAAATATATTATTTGGCGCCCTTTTTTTAGTATATTTTATTTAAAATACGAAAAATAATGATCGAGAAGATCGAAAAATTTTATTCATATTTCATCAGTATGTAATTTGTATCTAAATATAATTTACAAAAAACACGATTTTCAAAAAATAATATCGAGCAAAGCTAGGTTATGCAGGTACTTAATAATAAAACATGTTGTCTCTCTAATATCGCGCGTCAACTCAAAATGATTTTTTTACTCTTTCATCTTAACTAGCAGAGAGAATATTGAGTACGCGATAATGCTTTGTCCTCTATTATAAATTTATAATTACGGAATAATATCTTTATAATAATAATATCTTTAAAATAAAGTACGTTTGGCAACCCTACCAACATAATAAACACATATACTCGAGTAAGAATCAAATTGCAGACGCATTTTCAACCCTGAGAACCAAAATAGAATGCCCCCTTACTAATAAAAATGGTCTAGTAAAAATACCACAAGTCTAGTGAAGCATATCACAAGTAAGTCGTTCTAATTTGTATTTTATTATTTTTTGATAAATAAGGACCTGCTTGTATCCTTTTTAAAAGTAAAGTTACAGCCTATATATCCCACTGCCGGGCACAGGCCTCCTCTCATTTCTGAGAGGGTTTTTGGGCAAGGAAGTGTCCGCCACGCTGCCCCATTGCGTGTTGGCGAACTTCACATGTCTTCGAAATATTTTTTTTTCTTATACCTCTGACATGCAGGTTTCTTCACGATGTTTTCCTTCACAGTCGAGCACGTGATGAATCAGCACTTAAAACTGCAATTAACAATTTCATTGGTGCCGCGGGGATCAAACCCGGGTTACTCGCGTTCTGTTATATTTACAGCGAGCGTTAACCATTTGAGCTACCACGGCTCTCGTATCCTTATTGGTAGGGATTAATGGTTAGTTTGGTTTTATCATGTACTTACATTTTTTATATAGGATAGGGTGACAAAGGAGCACACAGTCCACCTGATGGTAAATGGTTGCTGCGGTCCATAGGCATCTCCATCTATCCTCGATTACAAATTAAAATACAGATGCGTTGTCACCCGTGAGGACTAAGATGGAATGCCTCGTTTCCAGTAAAAAGGTTCTCCGTTTCTCTACACTCACCATACGAAACACAGCAGCATTATGCTACTATTTCACGCTGGTATTCTGTGAGAGCGTGGTCCTTCCCCGGTCGAGCCGACCCATTCGTGCTACGACTATCCTACTAATATAACTGCAGCATGGCTCTACTACGTATAAAACACATACGTAAGTTACGTATTCCCTTACCACGTAGTGGAGGCTTAAGATAATTTCACATTTCACGATTTTCCTATTGTGGGTGTCATAAAATGTCACTATAGGAATGTCAGAAAAATCTCATGGTTTCCAATTGTGGATAGTACAACTTACTCGTTAATGCCTTACGTAGAATACTGTAAAATAAACATAAATAGAATAAACATGGGAGCAATGTCTGTAGAGCAAGACGTCTGGTTTATTATAGAATAAGTGGACAAACGAGCACACAGTCCACCTGATGGTAAGTAGACGCTGTGACTTATACATATATATCTTCGTCCATCATTAATCAAGAGTTAATATGCAGATGCGTTGTCACCACTGAGGGCTAGAATGGAATGCCTCATTTCCAGTAAAAGGATCTCCGGTTCTCTACACTCACCATACGAAACACAGCAGCATTGAGCTGCTATGTAACGCTGGTATTCTGTGAGAGCGTAATCCTCCCCGATAGCTGCGGTGTCGCTCTACCACGTATAAACTTCTGGTATTTCGAGTACCGACACATCATCATGTCGAATGAAAATGAGTGCCAAGAGTCAAGATTAAGGCAAATAATCAATATCGCGAGAGATCCATGCAAAGCTGTGGTTTTTACAGTGTGCCTTCACAAACTGTATACAACACGTAACATAATTAACGCACTTTGAGAAAGTAGTTTGTTCAATCCCAAAAATAATTAAAACTACGTAAATTACAGTCACACTAAATCTGTACAGTCAAAAGAAACTGAAATGGACCGTAACTTAAGGCAATAAGACTTTTAAGAGTGCAGTTTTATTTATATTATTACTTCAATAAAAATAAAGAAAAATGAACTTTATTTCAAGCACGTTAAATTCTATGTATTCGTGGATTTGTACTGTGACCACAACATTCTTCCGGACTAATTTGATAAATAATCTGTGCAGAGAAATGTTTAACTAAAAATTCAGTGTATGTATTATGATTATAACATAGACTAATTGGGGTTGCTGAGGGTGTGCGTTAATTACGTTACATATTGTATACACATATAGCAAGGAAGGATACGGTCTGCGAAATAAAAAGTTGTATCTTCTAATTCGCCATTCGACTACTATTTTGAGAATCAAATTACACAATGAATTTAAGGCATACCAGCAAGGTCAGCCTAGACGATTTTCTACTTTCGGTAATTAACGTTATAGAAGACTGTAAAAACGAATAGAAACGACATAAGATATCGCTAATTTGGTAACAATGACGTGATTTGATTTCGTTACTATTAGGTTGACGTTGATTTAATACTTTTTTACAGTTTTCTAAAGCGTTAACGATCCTAAAATATCATCGCGACTATGATATTATCCCTCGTATATAAACCCACTTACAATATTCCGACCAGAAAATATGTATATCGACCTATAATATAACAATATTATAACTACATATGAATAAAAAGTGATTGATATATAATAAATTAATTTTATTATATATCAATACCTGAAAGCACATATGAGAATATATATATATAACTGAAAATGCGCTAACATTGTGTTGCAGCATTAATAATTTACGGGATTATTGTGGTATATTTCTCAAAGGTGATGTTATAGTAACATTATACTACTGACTTATTGGACAATTTTTTTTATTTAAGAGGAACATTTTAATGTACTATATCAAAGTAATTGCTATACTTTTAAATAGCTCAGACAAAGGAAAATGAAAGGAAAAATGAAAAATCCTGTTTTTGCCATAAAAATCAAAGTTATATTTTCTAAGTAATTGTTATTTCTCGCAAACTTTTTCCTAAATATCAAAATATAATGTCAAGGTTTATGAAAAAAAAAAATTAAAAATTATGTATATAATCATTAATTTATTTATACTATCGAAATTACACAATATCACCATTGTAGGTGCATAAATATTTCAATTTTAATATATAATTATAGTACATAAATTGTTATGAGATGAAACAAGCGGATTATTAAACGTAGTTTAGAAATTAAGCTAATAAGAATTTAGATTTGTAATGGATTTAGATCACTATTAAAATGAATTAAAGTGATAATATAAAAGTGTGGGCTCGCTTCACATTTAAAAAACCTGGCAAGATCTTTATGCAAACCTTCACTTATTCGAATGGAATGTTTTTATAGAATAAGTGTGACAAACGATCACACGGCCCACATGACGGTAAGTGATATCTACACTTATCCACAGGTATCTACATTTATCCTCGATTAAGAATGCTTGTCACCCCTGAGATAAGATAGAATGCCTCGTTTCCAGTAAAAAAGGGTCTCCGGTTCTCTTACACTCATCATACAAAACACAGCAACATTAAGCAGCTATTTTACGATGGTAATCTTTGAGAGCGTGGTCTCGCCGACCGGGTTGAGGCCGACCGGGTCAAGCCGACCCATTCGTGCTACAACCATAACTTAGCTGCAGCGTGGCCCTTCCTATGCTTGTGGCAATTCAACGTTCTCCAAATGTATGGGAACGATTTATTGATCTTATTCATCATATATTCACTGACAGTGAAACTATTTATTTAATTTCGATCTTGAATCTTCAAAATTATACCGCAAAATAGTGTGTTTTCTTGTAAACGTGAAACACTGACCTGCACAAGATTAGCTCATCGAATTATCATCAATTATCATATTAATATTAATATTTTCAGTTCTTGTCAGGAAGATGCTGCTGCCCGTCTCGTGTTTAATTTTTCTCTATACCCTCTTACTTTAAAAAATGAATGGTTTCTTTGTATTAAAAACTGTATATTATTGGCGTTTTGTGGCGATCGGAAAATCGTCATAATCTTGTTGTCTAAATAATAAACCTACAATACATAAACAATATATTATTGAGATATTAAAACCTTCTAAACAATATTTTCGATTGTTACTAAGCCTTTCTCTGTATTCTTTCACTGTCTTTCGAATTGTCGTGTCGGGCATAAAAATATAAGTCAAATACATAGAAGAGACTTGTACAAATAGTACATAAATAATAGGTAAATATTAATACATACAATATAATAACACAAAAATATATATTATTATTCTTATAAGATATTGTTAGATTCCATTATTGATTGAGTTTACATAAAATAATACTACAAAAACATAGTAATCGATTTTAATAAGAACTTTATTATTATGCGTTTACGCCAATACTGCAGTAATAGTAATGTACCAAATCATACACAAAGAAATGTTTTTGTATTGATACGATATGATTATTTTCTGGTAATAAACAAGATTGTGTATTTCCGAACAGTAAAAGTGTTATTTATTATATCTCCTCTAATAAAGCTAGGAAAAATATGAAAAAATTACCAATATGTATTTCAACTTATAGATTACGAATCTGATACATAAGAAGAAACTCCATAATTACACGTTACTGGTTTTTTATTTGAGGACCTCAATATAATCAATGAAATTAAATCCATAAACGGTCAATGAAATCCATAACCTTAATCAATAAAATTAAGTTATTTTTACGTACATTGCAAAACACATTAATAAATAGATGTTAGATGAAAGTGCCTCAGGCCGCAGTGTGCCTCAGGTGTGTCAAGTGACATCGATACGTCCAGTACCTAACTCTGTTACTATGGGTGCTGCTAAACATTCGAAACGTAGAGAATAACAAAATAAGTTAAAATCAAACGCTATAAAATGCGTAAAATTTGTTTAATTTATAAAATTATGTTTGTCTTGTTAATTCTGTTTAAAAATGTAAAGGTTCGCTATGTCACATGACTTTCAAATAAGATAAACTAATTTTAAACAAGTTTTATGAAGAGTTGAGGTAAAATACTTTTTACTCATAAATATAATATAACAAGTTTAGCATCTCTATACTCAACCAAATCTAAGAAATATTTGACGTTACGCATCAACCATTCCGCAATAAATATTTACAAAAGTGCTCACTCGATTTGAAATAACCTTTCATGCGTTCTTTATCACTTATTTAAATTCGAATGAAGAAATTACCAGAATCAACGTTTATACTTGATTTTGTTTCAACGATATAATATCGTTATGAACCTTACTGTAGTGTTTGGATTGAATCATCCATCTAATGCGAAAGAAATTAATGCTAATGCGTATAATCGGTAAAAATATTCAAATAATGGAATCTTTACATTTGATTCTTTAAATATTTATTTGAATAAATTATGTGAAACATGAATTAAACAAATCATTTTCAGATGTGCGAGCTTATAAGATGCCGGCTTGTACAAGAGTAGTATAAAGACATTAAGAACCACTTGAAAAGGAATTGGATTCCGATACAAAAAATTGACAAACTAAAAACTTTGAGACAATATCACAGTTGGGACAACGTTATATTTATTGATGAAACATGGCTAAACACTACTCACACTGCAGACATAACATACTGGTGTCATGTGCTCGTGGGGAAAGGTGAGCGCCTCATAATTTACCATGTGAGATCCGTCGGAGAAGGATTTGTAGAAAATATTCGCAAATCGCAAAAACTAATTCGCAAGAGATCACATTAAAGTTTACTTCACTATCCAAGTATCTACTTACGTACATATACTTGCCTTTTGTATTAAAATATTTTAAGCAGTTATTTTAGCTTAAAATATTTTAAGCTAAAATAACACAAAACACTGAAATCAAAACTTTGTTTACCAACAATTTTTTTAAGTACAATACGATTACATTTCTGTTAGGAATCGTATTTCAAGTTTATTTATTGTTTGCACTATCTACTTTTTCCTTCCGAGCCAAGCGTCGCGATTCCCGACGAATGACCTTGAAGTTGCATGCGTTAGGCTTCGCAGAACTCACGTAGGTGCGAAAATATGGTCTGTCGATCATAGTCAGAATAGGTATTTCACCTAAGTAACCTATTTAATATTTCGCAATGTATTTTGTTAGCCTTTATTGATATCCCTCCATAACAACGGAAAGTCCACCGTAACATAGGAAGAGGAAAATGTGCAAAGTAATGATAAAGTTTTATTTAGCTTGCAAGCGCGATTTATCTAATTAATAATAATTATGTAGGCTATTAAAGTCGGCAAGCAGACAACATTAAAAGAGTGAAACTTCTGTACGTAGTACTATTATTTATTCTATGCCATTACAGCCTATTAAAGTCCACTGCTGCACAAAGTTCTCCCTTTCAGATGAACTCATAGGGAATATTTGACATAGTAGCCACGCGTTACAAGCGGGTTGACAACCCCAGTTTATTTTTTTATTTTTTGAATTTACGAAAGAAAATCAAATAATAGTGTAAACGACTATGAAAATGACGATAGCTCAACTAGTTGTAATATATTGTCACGAGCTTAGGGTTCGTGACAATAAAAACTGCCGATTGAATTATCAAAATTAATATTTTAATTCACTTTACACTAATTAAAACATAAAAGACACTAATAATTAATCACACTGATCCACTTTAATTCGCTCCGAAGCTTCGCTTGTCTCGACAAATTCAATACTGCCCCGATCGCGGCTATCAGCAGCTTTATATAGGGCTCTTCCACGAAAACATCCAGGATATTCCAGGAAACAAGGAGCCCCGTCTGACTAGGCGCAGAAAGTTCTAGTGTGGGGCTTATAAAGCTTAGTTCTTCAATTCGATACTAGATGACGCTGTTGGTTGAAAGATTAGTCATGGCATTTTCTGGAAAGCTCTCCTCGCTCTGTTACCCGACACTAGATGGCGCTAGTGCCAGGTACCACCCGTCAACTTAGGCGCACACCACTGCCCCCTCCTAAGACATGCACGTCCCGAGCATTATCGGCCCCATAATAACGCCCCAGGCGATCCACATGGACGATCTTAGGAGTCCCTCTAGCGCCTTTCTGTATCCGGTAGGTTACATCGTTGGTCCTGGTCACAATCCGGTACGGGCCGTCCCATTTAGCTTGAAACTTAGGAGATTTCCCTTTGCTGCGGACTGGATTGTGCAACCACACTAGTGAATCTTCGTCGAACCCTTTGTTGTTCATTTTGCGGTCATACCGGGTTTTCATCTTTTCAGACATTTGCTGGCCCGATTGTCTGAAGTGCTCATAAATGTCATTCATGTTATTCGGCAATTCATTTGCATAATCGGTTATACTGCGTGGGGCATCAGGTGGTATTCCGGTGATCGGGTCTGCAGGCAGCCGTAATTCTCTTCCAAAGTTTGCGAAAGCTGGTGTCACTAATGTACTTTCGTGAATAGCGCTTCGATATGACAACAAGAACAGTTGTATGTGCTTGTGCCAATCTCGTTGCCTCTCCAATGTCTGATTAAATCGTTCTACTATTGCGTCAGCTTGCGTGTAATAAGAAGTCGTTCTTGTTTTATGAGTACCCATAACTCGGCAAGTTTCCTGGAATATTTAGACTCAAAATTCCTTCCTTGATCGCTGTAAATCTCTAAAGGTACTCCAAAACGACAGAAGACATCATGAACTAGTTTATCTGCAACTGTTGAAGCTTATTGATTTGGAATGCCGAAGACTTCTGGCCACTTAGTAAAGTAATCCATCACAACCATGAAATACTTGCTACCGCTTTCACTCTCCGGAAACGGCCCCGCCACGTCAATAGCTATTCTCTCCCATGGTTCACCAATATTGTACAACTTCAATGCACCTCTACTACGAGTCTGAGGTCCCTGTACAGCCGCACAACTTGTACATTTGCGACACCAGTCCTCGACATCGTTTCGACAGTGGACCCAGTAAAATCGTTCTCGGATCTTCAGTGGAGTTCGTTTAACTCCCAGATGGCCTCCTTTACAATCATTATGTTACAGCTGTAGAACATCCGGTACTTTAGCCTCAGGGACAACCATTTGCAAATGAAAGCTGTCTCCCCGCACATTTTCCCAGTTACGGCACAGAACTCCATCCTGAAGCAGCAAGCTGTCCCACTGGGCCCAATAGCTTTTAGTGGTCGAACTCATCGCTGAGACGTCGCTCCATTTGGGTTTGGGAGCACTGGCCTTCATCCATTGCAGAATCGGCTTTATGTCGTTGCTGAGGTGGTCTGTCTTGAGCATTCTCACGGATACCACTTCCTTACAATCTTGCCTAGTATAATGTTTGCAATCTTCAGGACAAGGTCATGTTTACAATGCATCTGCGTTGCCATAAGATTTCCCGCTGCGATGTGCGATCTTAAAGTAGTAATCCTGCAGTAGTTCAATCCACCTCGCAACTTGTGCTTCTGGATTTTTAAACTGCAATAGCCATTTTAGTGCAGCATGGTCAGTTTGTAAGTGGAATTTCTGCCCAAGAAGATATTTGCTAAAATGCTGCAACGACTTTACCACAGCTAGCAATTCGCGTCTTGTGACACAATAGTTCCTTTCCGGTTTTACAACGACTTGCTGAAGTACGCTATCAAGAACTCTTGGTCAACATTCCGTTGAGACAATACACCGCCAAGTCCTATATCACTTGCGTCGGTGTCAACTATAAATTATTTGCGTGCATCAGGGTATCCCAAAATAGGTGTTTTGCACAGATGGTCCTTGAGCTCCTGGAATGCGATATTGCAACTTTCATCCCAGCAGAAATGTCGCTTCTCCTCGGTTAGCTTATGCAGAGGTTTGGCTACATCTGCAAAGTTCTTCACAATTCGCCGTTAATAGGAGCACAAACCCAGAAAATGCTCTAACCTGCGCCTTGTCTTTTGGAACCAGCCAATCTCTGACAGCAGCGATTTTCACCGGATCCGTGCGGATACCTTCTTCCGATACTACATACCCCAAAAAGTTAGCTTGCCGTTTGAATAGTGAACATTTCTTCGGACTCAACTTGAGGTTGGCACTCTGAATCTTCATG
Organism: Parnassius apollo; assembly: GCA_907164705.1. Lineage (NCBI taxonomy): Eukaryota > Metazoa > Arthropoda > Insecta > Lepidoptera > Papilionidae > Parnassius > Parnassius apollo. Next base: position 48,628 of record CAJQZP010001327.1, read on the forward strand.
AGCACGCGTTCGAAGTTTCGAAGGTTTTCCTCAAACGTACGGCCTACGATGATGATGTCATCCAAGTAGAACAGACAGGCATTGCCAATCAGCGCGGTAAGCACAAGTTCAAACGTTATTGGAGCATTGCACAACCCAAACGTCATTAATTTAAATTGCCACAGACCCTTTCCCGTCGAGAACGCAATTTTCTCCTTGTCTTTAGGGTCAATTTCATTTTGCCAGTAGCCACTTTTTAGATCCAGCGTGCTAAACCACTTTACTCCTGTAAGCATATCCAGCGTGTCATCAATCCTTGACAAGGGATAGCTATCCTTCTTTGTAACGATTCTGGAATTAATAAATGCCAGTGCTCCCAAGCCCAAGTGGAGCGACGTCTCAGCGATGAGTTCGTCCACTAAAAGCTATTGGGCCCAATGGGACAGCTTGCTGCTTCAGGATGGAGTTCTGTGCCGTAAATGGGAAAATGTTCGGGGAGACAGCTGTCATTTGCAAATGGTCGTCCCTAAAGCTGTACCATAATGATTGTTCAGGAGGCCATCTGGGAGTTAAACGAACTCTACTGAAGATCCGAGAACGGTTTTACTGGGTCCACTGTCGAAACGATGTCGAGGACTGGTGTCGCAAATGTACAAGTTGTGCGGCTGTAAAGGGACCTCAGACTCGTAGTAGAGGTGCATTGAAGTTGTACAATGTTGGTGCACCATAGGAGAGAATAGCCATTGACGTGGCGGGGCCGTTTCCGGAGGGTGATACCGGTAACAAGTATTTCATGGTGATGGATTACTTCACTAAGTTGCCAGAAGTCTTCGCCATTCCAAATTAAGAAGCTTCAACAGTTGCAGATAAACTAGTTCATGAAGTCTTCTGTCATTTTTGAGTACCTTTAGAGATTCACAGCGATCAAGGAAGGAATTTTGAGTCTCAAATATTCCAGGAAACTTGCCGAGTTATGGGTACTCATAAAACAAGAACGACTTCTTATCACCCGCAATCTGATGGAATGATAGAATGATTTAATTAGACATTGAAGAGGTACCTAGCAAAAGTTGTAGACAATCGGCAACGAGATTGGAACAAGCACATACAACCGTTCTTGTTGCCATATCGAAGCGCTGTTCACGAAAGTACAGCAGTGACACCAGCTTTCGCAAACTTTGGAAAAGAATTACGGCTGCCTGCATACCTGACGGCCATACGGCCCGTACTGGATTGTGACCTGGATCAACGATGTAACCTGCCGGATACAGAAAGGCGCAAGAGGGACTCGTAAGATCGTCCATGTAGATCGCCTGGCGCGTTATTATGGGGCCAATAATGCTCGGGACGAGCATGTCTTAGGAGGGGGCAGTGTTGCGCGCCTAGGTTGACGTCTGGCACTAGCACCATCTAGTGTCGCTTAACAGAGCGAGGAGAGCTTTCCAGAAAATGAAGTGACTAATCTTTTAACCAACAGCGCCATCTAGTATCGAATTGAAGAACTAAGCTTTCTAGAAGCCTCACTCTCGAACTTTCTGCGTCTGGTCGGTCGGCGCCCGTACCTACGGGAATATTCTGTATGTTTCGGCGTAAAGTGTATTTAAACCCGCTGCATGCCGCGATCGAGGCAGTATTGAATTTGGCGAGACAAGCGAAGTTTGGAGCGAAATAAAGTGAATCAGTGTGATTAATTATTAGTGTCTTTTAATTTTTAATTGGTGTTCGGTGATAAAAGTGTAAATTTTGGTAATTCAATCGGCAGTTTTCATTGTCACGAACCTCAAGCTCGTAACAGTATTATACTTGGTGGCAGTGCTATTTTTCTAGCGTCTTGTTTGGCATCACCCTCTTTCTTATTTCTGACGCCTTAATATAGTGTCCGCACTGCTATGTTTCGCCGATATAATTTTACAGCCGTCAGGTATTCCATATTAGTCCCTTAGAGGAATTTCATACATACTAAGATTAGTCTTTAGAAATGACAGCGCATCTGTAGCGTTCTTCGTTTGAAGTTTCGCAAAAAATAAAAATAAAGATTTGAAGTAAAACAAGTACAAAATCTTAGTCAATACTGACGGAGTTTTGCCAAGCTATATTTTTCAAATTAACAAAAGTAAAAAGGAAATGTTTTTAAATTAAATCCGTGACAAATGCTCCCGAGTATAATCGATGTAGCGAGCAATATAATTTAAGTCGTCTGCCAAATATAATAGTCACATTTATACTTTTTGAAAGGTACGTTATAGATATCATAATTAAAATCTTAACGTTCTTTCATGTTATAACACCCGAATAAAGTATAGTCTTGTCAGCAACTGTCACACCTTTTCAAATCATATTAGGGTAGAGAATGTCACAACGAATTAGGTCCAGCCATTGTACGATTAGATAAATGTTTCAACAATAAAGATAAACAAATAAATAAGTAGTAGTGTACCGAATTATAGATAAATCATCATCATTATCGTTATTAAATTGTAGTCGTTATACTTATATAATATAATATATGTCGTTTACTCGAGTTCAGCTACGGATATCATCGGTACGGATTCTATCACGCAGAGAAACTTCAAGCTTAGCTTGCTGAGTGACCGTAACCATAGCTAGCTGAGTGACCGTTAGCTTCTGCGTACAGCCTGCACTGAAGAATTGTTTAATGATTATGTTGTTGGTTTTTATTTATCTGACTCCTAATTAATATCCAGTCCTGTTGCTTGTACTAATAATCGTTCAGAAGTTGTGGTGCACAAATAAAATTGAATTGTCTTGATTCTCTTAATTAACAACTAAATTAATAAAACTATACAAAGCCTAAAATACCGAGCTACTCTACCGGGATACCAAACTAAAACTAACACTACTGAACCACAGTGATGAAGCTAACGTTAAAGCTACAGAGGGAAGCTAAAATTAACTAGTTAAGCTACCGAGGAGAACGTGCGACGGGGAGCGACTGGCTCGCCTTGCGGTGGCTCGGTAAAATGCTGATTCAAAACTGCAAACTCGATGCATAGTCGCCCCACCACAAAGTGTTTTCAAGTATTAAGGAAAATTTTATACTTGAAAAAACATTGATGAGATGAGTGTATGTGATATTATATATTTTAGAATAAATCTTCTTGGGTCCACAATAGTGTGTATGTTCTGTTCATCCTCGAAAACATAAGTAAATATGCATTCTTTCTTCCTGTGCATTCTTTTCATTTTACAAAACCGCGAGAAAATTCTACAAATACATTAAAATACCTATATAATTGCAGGTGTCATAAAAAATGTGCGAAGAGAAAATACTTTCAACATGAGGAAAATCTACCCTCGCTGGTTAGGTGCGCTGTTTACAAATAGGTGTTTTGCAATGATTAATTATCCTGTACAATCAGTTTACTGAGATAAATGGATTAACCATACAATAGGTAATAAATTACTTCAAATTGCAAAATGAATTCTCTGAAACAGCCATGTTGTGTTGACATAATTTTAGTTATTGGTGTATACTGTACGTATTATTTTAGAGTACACTTCTCATGATGTATCCTATATTTGGCTGCGGAGTTAGATTTAATTGAAATATGCTTAGCTTAAGAAAATATCTTGAGTAATGTAAAAAAAATGTTTCATATGTTCTCATTTTTATTCAACACATGTAATTTCAAACAAGGAGAATTTTAATTTACTTCAACTTGTAAGTTTTATTTGTTTTTTTTTTTCGGATAAATTTTAATTTTATTAAGGCGTAATGTAAGAAAATTTTTTAATTTTGCTATTATTAGCAATTCTAGTTTAGTTTTTAACTTTTCATAAAAAATGTATGTACATTATTTGACCAACTTACGAGTTTGTACTGTGTGACTTTTCCTATACTTAACCTATCCTCGAAAGTATTTTGTTGTAAATATAACAAAAAATAACTGATAATCAAAATTTTCGAATATCCAAAAAATACATATAAACAATTCATCCTACCGCATTTGCATAAAACTACAAATAATTTTAAATGGCGCGGTGAATTTCATGCCTACCGTAGCGTTTTAAAAAATCAAAATCAACTTAATTACAAACTACACTGACTGATAATTACAAAATTATGCTGCATTATTGTAGTGTACAAAAATTTAACTTTTTAGCGATATCGCAGTAATTGTTCAGAACTGTTAAGGTACCCTTTCTTTCAAAATATAAACTAGCACGTCTTTGTAAATTGTTTCTTAAACTTTCTCTAAAATTTTGTGATTCTTTCGTGTACACTAATCATTTTAGTTCGGCCCGCAAATAAAAGACTAGAGGTTTTAGGTCAAGAGACCTCGCTGGCCAGTTCACAAGTCAACCGCGACCTATCCACCTATCTCCAAATTGGATATCCATATACAATCACTGCGTACGGATGCCGTAGGTGGTTAGACCATTGTTGTGTGACAGACTTTGCGTGGCAGACTGTAGTGGAAGTGGAAGTTATGGAAGACGTGTTTGTATCTGATCATCATCATCATCATCATTACAGCCCTTCACAAGTCCACTGCTGAACATAGGCCTCCACCAAGGTATGCCACAAAGCACGGTCCTGAGCCACCTGCATCCATCGACTTCCTAAGGATCTCCTAGGTGTGTGTTGTTTGTGGTTAGCAGTGGCTGCATACAACCGCCGGTACGACAACCGCCTCTCCTGGCCACCTGATCCATCGACCCTAATCAGTTTTGTGTTAGCAGTGGCTGCATACAACCGCCGGTACGACATACTCCGCCGATCGTTGAGTCTGTATACTCCGTGAGGCGTTGAGGTCACCGGCCCCTAGGCAGATTCTTAGGCACTTTAAGACGCTCGTGTCCTACTATGCCCAGTCGCGGTCCTTAAAGTGCCACCATCGCACTTCCCCCAACCCTTTTGCTATAAAAGGGGTAGGCAGTGCCCATTGTGCCGAAGTTATCTTATCATCTACAACCATACTAGCCACCGCGTCACGCGTCATTGCCTGTCGGTCGTTGGTAGAACAGATAGAACCTATTCAGATTACGTTCGAAAACTTCACCAGTTAGGTAGGTAGGTGACACCATGTCGGATAAAGACAAGGGGGAGCCCCCTCTAGATCAAGAAAACCGCTGGACCGTCCATGCGTTTGGACCGATCCATTGCATATCGGGACCTTTTTAACCCTGAACGGACCAGAGTAGTTAAGTCCTACTCGCAGATACTCACCAGGAAGCCATCGTCTTCCCCTAAGAAGGAGCCCGCACCGATCGTCGCGGTCACGCCTGCCGTGTATAAGCACACGGCCGGGCAGGAACCGGCGCCCCAACCTCAGCGGGTTATGAAAACGGCTAGACGCCACACCCCGCCAGAGACCAATGCCTCCCTCTACGAGAAGAGGCAGCGCATTGGCTCTCATGACTCTATCTCATCTGCATCATCATCACCATCATCATCGGATGATGAGGAGCCCAACCTGCGAGTAGGAAGAAGGTGCATACCTCGTCTCCTAAGTCGCCATCACCACCGCAACGACCACCCTCCATCTCACCGGACCGACGACGTAGCCATGACTCGGCCCAGTACGAACAAGGAGGTGAGGAATCCTACAGCTGGGGGTCTACGACTTATGCGACCCTAGCTGCATCAGCCGGACGATGCTCGCCGGTGCAGACTACCAACCCGTCCGGGTTACCGCAAGACGACGGACAGCGCCCGTCAACAAGCTATGCCCACATGGCAGCGGCCCCGGCAATACCACGACCGCAAGGGGCGGAAGAGCCCCATAAAACTAACAAAGACAATGAGAAAGCCAGATACCCACCGATCGCTGCTGAATGCCTCCCGGACTGGAGCAAGCATTTCGAGGAGATCAACAGAAAGTTGGGCCACCCTCCTAATGCCCGTCCTTTCGGGAAGGGTGTAAGGTTCGCAACCCAGAGCCCGGAAGAGTTTCGAACCATACAGAAATATATGGTCGAACTCTCCGAATAAGTACCAACCATATCGTGGTATTGTTATACCCCGGCAGAGGAGAAGCCCACTAAAGTGGGCATCCGGGGTCTGCCAGTGGGCACCGATACCAAAATGATTGAGGAGGCTATCCGGGCAAAAGGCCATTCCATTCCACCACGTAGAGGCAGACCGGGCTGCCTCTACTATGCACAGCTGGACCATCTGAGCCTAGAGCGGCTTCAAGACCTATATCGTATCGACGAGCTCCTTTATATGAGAGGAGTCGTCATCGAAGCCTGGCAGAGGAAAACAGGGCCAGCACAATGCTACCGTTGCCAGGCTTTCGGCCACGCCTCCGCAAACTGCTTCAGGCCAGTGAAATGTGTTCGTTGTGCTGGGGAGCATATTGCTAGCCTTTGCCCAAGGGGTAGAGAGGAAGAGCCGAAGTGTGCAAACTGTGCAAAAAACCACACGGCCAACGATCGTCGCTGCCCAGTCCTGAGGAGGATTGTCAGGAAGCAGGGGATTGTTCTGCCAGGGCTACTCCCGGAGAACCCCAAGAGGCTCCCCCAGAGTCGCCCAAAGGCTGTTACCATCCAGGAGGATGGGTGAGCCACAATCACCAGAGGGTAGGGTAGCCAACCAGCCCCCCCCCCTCCTACAACACCAATGGAAACGGTGAATCCCGCAGAGCCAAGGGCAACCACCGGGGCGACTCTCCAACCTCCTGCTAACAAAGCCACAGAGAGGCAGCCTTCCTAAAAGAAAAGGCGGAGGAACAGGAGCAGGAAGACTGAACAGCCTCCTCCTCAGGCTGGTAGTTACCTCTACCCCTACAACATCAGGACCGATAGCCTCACAAGCGCAGGTTACTGAAAGTCCACCACAGAAAAGCACGACGCGCACGAGCGCCAGAAAGGGCTCTACCAGAAAGTAGAGCCCGCTCTACACATAGAGCACGCTCTACACAGAGAGCGCGCTCTACATATAGAGAGACCACCACAAATGCCCCGAGAACAGTGCCTTCACAACAACCTAGACCACCAACGTCCGGCCTCGAGACAGCTGATGCCATCCACAGATTGGTAGGCATAGCTATCGAGGTCGGTCCACAAGTCCTGGCCGACATAAGGGCCGGGACAGATCCAGTAACCGCCGTGATAAAGGCGCTGGCAACTACTGGCTAGGCACTACGGAGGACAGTAACCTGCGTCTGCTTTACTGGAACCCGGACGGGATTCAACAAAGGATCCATGAACTCCGCACGGTCGCCCAGCAGCAGGACATCCAGGTGATCTTGCTGGGTGAGACCAAAATAAGACCATCAACGCATCTAAAGCTGCCAAATTACACCATCTACAGGAGGGATGAGGTCAACCCTCAAGGGATCGCTTATAGAGGGACAGCGATCCCGGTGAGTAGAGACATCGTCCACCAAGAACTGAACTTACCAGATTTCCAGACGATGCGTTCAATCAAAAATAAAAATGGAGGCGGCGGGCGAGGAACTAAGGATCTTTGCAGAATACCGCCCGCCAGGGATTCCATTCTACTCCTCAAACATCTGGACGGTTATGGAAGGTACGACGCCACCATCATCGCCGGGGACCTGAACGCCAAACACCCGGCGTGGGAGTCAAGATTGATATACCCACCGGGTCGTGAACTTTACGAGGATGCAGAGAACCATAATTATGACGTTCTAGATCCCGAGGAACCGACGCATATTCCTACTGACCCTAGGAAGCATCCGGATGTATTGGACATCGTGCTCACTAGGAACGTCAACTACCCGGTAGTGGTAGAGGTGCTGTACGATCTAAATACACAGCACCTCCCGATTCTGATTACCCTTGGCACCAAGGCAGTGACTTCGCCGCGCAGAGCCGTTAAGACCAAGATCGACTGGAGGCTCTACCACCAACACATGCAGGATCTCTCCTGCAGGTGTTGGTGGTAGACCCTCCTGTCCACGCACCGATCCACTCAGCGGACGACGTAGAGGCCGCTGCAACCATAATATCCACGAGCATCCAGGAAGCCCTCAACGCGGCCTCTACGATTGTCCCTCTCTCTGGTAGAAAGGAAGAGCTGCCGCTAAAGATGCGCGTGCAGCTGAAGCATAAAAGAGCGCTGAGGAAGCTCTGGGCGCGCTCGCTGCTCCAGAATAAAAACGAAGCTGAACACCTTAACGGACGAACTGTCGGTTGCAATACAGGCCCACAGAGGAGAGGCCTGAGAGCGGCGCATTTGAAAGGCTGACGAACATCAAGCGTCGCTCTGCACGTGCCGAACCCAGCAAGTGCGGAGTTCATGGAAATCCACACCCGGAAGGAAAGCCGCGTGCAGGAGTTCCTGTCATCGTCCGCGCCACCGCTTGCAGGAGAGTAGTTTATCTCCCCCGCTGAACTGCGGAGGTCAGCAACCCGCCTGCAACCGAGGAAGGTGCCGGGGCACGATGGGATTACCAACGCTGCACTACGACAGCTGCCCAATAGAGTCCTTGTAGAGATATCGCCTCCATCCTGACAATCTGCCGAAACAACCGACCCCGCAGTAACTGTTTGAAAGAATACTGCTCAGACGTCTAGAGCAGCATGGATTAAGGAGGGACCACTCAACAGCAACACAGCTGACCAGAGTGCTGCACCTGCTTGCGGCCGAGCACAACCGCGGCCGCACATCGTTGGGCGTCTTTCTCGATATCGAGAAGGCGTTCGACAGGGTGTGGCACCCAGGACTACTCTATAAGTTAGAAGATCAGACCAGCGTCCCTCCTACTATATTGCGGCTAGTGGCGTCTTTCCTCGTAGACAGGAGGTTCTACGTCTGTGTAGAGGACTGGACTGTGCATAACAGCTGGTGTGCCACAGGGCAGCTGTATGTCTCCAGTCCTGTACGCGGCTTACACCAATGACATCCCCACCCTGGCAGGGCATCTGCGCGAATGGGAGGATGACGTCGAGCTGGCGCTATTTGCGGATGACAGCGCCTACTTCACCTCGTTCAGAAGAGCCCACATCGCCACTACCAGGATGCAATGTCTGCTGAACCTGCTGCCACCATGGATGGATGAGTGGAGGATGGCCGTCAATGTTAGCAAGACGACCGCTCTGCTCACTCGCCGCTTCAGAAGACTTCCACCACCGCTAACCCTCAGAGGCCAGATCGCATATGAGAAGGCCGTGACCTACCTTGGATGCCGGATTGACAGGATATTGCGCATGACTGCGCACGTCTACTTCGTCGTCCGCAAAGCTCGATGTGCGCGGACGATGCTCCGTCCAGTCCTGGCATCCAAGTTACCGAGAAAGTCGAAGTTGACCATATATAAAATGTACATAAGACCCCTGCTAACATACGATGCTCCGGCCTGGTATGTACTCTTGAGCGATCGACAGAAGCGGCGAATACAGGCCTAGCAGAATTTGACTTTACGAACCAAAGTCGGTGCGGGTCGCTACGTCCGGAATGACGTCATAGCAGCCAACATCAGAATAGAGAGCTTAGACGATTTCGTGGCCAGCCTGGCGCGCGGTATGTTCGACCGCGCTGACAACGGGCCACATGACCACCTTAACGACTTTGCGCTATTGCACTCACGGCCCCCGGACGGGCGACCCTATCCAAGAGAACTCCTCCCTATATAGATTAGAGAGTCGAGTAAATCCCACAATGCCGCAGATAGGCCAACTTAGACAAAATATTTGTGTAAAACACAAATATCGAGACAACCTCCTTTTATGAAAAATTACCCAACTGTGACAAAAAGTCGTTATTCGCATTACAACGCCTTTTAACACCAAAGGTGCCCAGGACCGGCACACTAGTGTGCCGTGAAGAATGTCTGGGTAAAGGGGGCATACCCCGAGGCCCGATACCTGCTGGGCAGAAAGCCCATGCAGGTGACAACAGCTCAGCATCGACTTCCTTCATGTCTTACAAGGTCGTCACTCCATCTAGTGTGGGGTCGCCCTACACTTCGCCTACCGGTACGAGGCTGCCACTCGAAAACCTTTTTTCCCCAACGGTTGTCGGTTCTTCGAGCTATATGGCCGGACCATTGCCACTTCAGCTTATCCGTTGGGATATGTCGGTCACTCTGGTGTGTGTATGTGATCACTTACCACTAATTGTAAAGTACGATCTAAACTGTGTAAGACCCAAGTTGACGTCACCTAGCCTGCAACGAAGCACTATATACAATAGTATGCGTGAGATTGATTTCCTTCTGAGTTTACGGAGTGCAGCCGCGGAATGTGTAGCTTGAGTGAGCACAAAAAAGTACTAGATCGCTTGTATCAGAATATTTTACATGCTCTAAGCGACGCAAGTAGTAGGCAAGTAAGTCCTATATGACTTGTGGAGGAAGGAAGAGCAATAACAGGCATTTATGTGGGTGGAACGAGCATGTTTATGATGTTCACAGGCGGGTCAGGCTTAACTATCAAGTGTGGTTGCTAAATAATCGGCCTAAGTCTGGTAGAATTTATGAGCAGATGTATGAATCGCGTAAAATATTCAAAAGTCGACTAAAACAGTGCCAAAAAAATCAAGACCAACATAAAATGGACGTTTTGGCCAAACATAGATCTGCTAAAAATTTTGATCGTTTCTGGAAGGTAACAAGAAAGCTTGATGTTAAGGCTAGTTTGCCAACAAGTGTTGAGGGGAGAGTGAGCCTGCTGGTATTGCAGAAATATTTAGGGCTCATTATAAGGTCAACTCACCACTGGGCCCCTTCTATTCCTACTTTTAACAACAGCTCCTTAAAATGGTAGAGGTCTATCTCTAACAGTGAAGTTTGGAAGATGATGATGATAATAGTGGTAACAGGAAGAAAAAGACGTAATAATCAAATAAAATTCAAAAATTTTAAAAGACAATTCCTTTTGAGAGCGACTAAACAAATAAAAAATAGGAAAACATTCATGTTCCTATTTCAGAACATTTCAGTTTGCGCCCAGCTGGTGCTTAATAATTTATTACCTATTATTCAACCATTTCATTTATATCTGTGAATTCAATGTACAGAACGATTAATTATTCCGGCGCACCTATTTGTAAACAGTAGACCGCCAGGCTGACAAGGATGACGTTTGTTATATTTTTCACGATTGAAGTAAGTTATTACATTTTTCTGTTATTTATATATATACTAGCAAACCCGGCGAACTCCGTTTCGCCACCAGATGGCTTCGTTTTATGTAACATTTCGTTTGGTGATTAAAAGAAGAAGAAAATTTTTTTTGTTTTATATTTGAAAAAGAAAAATTTTATTTCATTTCACAACAGTAATGAATTCTTTTCGATTACAAAAATGAAGTGTTATTTAATTGAACTTCTCTAAGTAAATGAAAGTGAATCCAAAGTAAATACTGAATAGAAGCGTTATACGTGTCCACAAATTATCCGTTTCATTGAAGTGCTCTTTGGTAAACCACATTTTTTGTTTTTTGGTCTGACGTTAACACAAACAAAGCGGATGGTTTCCCAACTCGTGAACACGCAACGTATAACTGCCCATGTTAAAAACAATGATTTTTAAATTTATCCCGCAAACACTAAGCGATTGGCCTTGCGACTTGTTAATTGTCATTGCGAACGCCAGGCGAACTGGAAATTGCAATCGTTTGAAGTCAAACGGAAGATCAGTCGGAATAATTGGTATTCGAGGAATACATACATTTTCACCTGCGTACTTTCCGTTAATAATGGTTGCCTCAATCAAATTCGGCATGTCTTTTTACCGAAAGTCGAGTACCGTTGCAAAGTCGCGGTGGATTCAAATTACGCAATATCATAATAACTGTACCAACTTTGAGTTGCAAGTTATGTGGTGGAAATCCTGGTAACTCCAGAGTTCAAAAACTCCATTGGATAATTTACTACATCATCGGGATTTGTTATGGAATCAACGGATTTGTATGTCACCAAATCGCCAGCAATTTTTGATTGAATGGTGAAATTCAGTGCGTGTACATCATTATTCTTTGCGGGAAGAATTGCTCGTTGACTTAACCAAGCATAATTCTGATAATTCTTACTAATGTTTGGGAAAACATTTTCAATAAGAGCTAATTGAGAGTCTACAAATCGGCAAAAGTCGTTGGTAAGAGTAATTAATGCAGATGTCGCATCAACTGGGACTTTTCCATTTCCAACAGCTAACAATTGTTCGGAAAATTGTGCAGCACTTTGATATTTGAATTTTGAAGTTGAACTCTCATATTAGTGGTTAGCGATAATGTTTTTACGTTATTCCATAAAGGTGATGCCTTCAGGAAAGCATTCAATTCATCTGCAGGCGTTCCACGGGGAATTACTGACAACGTCTGACTGAAATCGCTTGCCAACAATATCATCAAGCTTCCAAAGATGTTGTTATTTCGCCGAAGATCCTTCAGTGTGAAGTTTAGTGCTTCAAGTGATTTCTTATGTGCCATTGTGCACTCATCCCAAACAATGAGCTTGCATTGCATCAACAATATTCCCATTGCACTGGATCGGGAAATATTGCATGTTGGAGTATCAATTGTGTTTAAATTGAGTGGCAACTTAAGCGCAGAATGTGCAGTACGACCGCCATTTAGAAGAGTCGCCGCAATTCCAGATGATGCTAACGCCAAAGCTATGTCACATCTCGATCGAATAGTGGCCAAAATCAATGAAATGACAAATGTTTTCCCTGTTTCTCCAGGTGCGTCCAGGAAGAATAAACCACCAGTATTATTGTCAACCGCTTGCATTAATGTTTCGTATACTTGTTTTTGCTGTTTATTCAGCAACGGCACATTATTTCGAACGAATTCCTGCAATGTATCAACATTGTATTGCAGCTCTCGATTTAATTCTTGGTTGAATGCATCGTGCATCGATCGATTTGGCGCAATCATTCCTACTTCAATCAGTAACTTGTTTGCAATAGTCAAGCATTAATCCTCAATCAGAATCAATCCTTCATTGTAGATTTCATCGGTTATTTGGATGTCAGGATTATTCGTTTGAATGCGCCAGCGATGCAAAATATCTTCACATATGTCACCTTTGTATTTGTTCCATAACTGAATTGGTTGTGAAGGAAAACATGTGGTGATGATAATTGCGAACAGCGTTCGTATTTGGTATGCATTTGATGAAACGACTGAATCCGCAAGTGTTAAATCCCAATGAGAATCGTTCTCCAGCAAACCCAATAGTTGACATGCTTCTCGATATGTTTGGCATTGGTGGCCATTCACAGTTTTCAAATGCGCAAATGATTTTGGTCCACGTACATTTACGAACAGCAGTCGCAAATAAAACATTCATCATTTCTAGGATGAACAGTATATATGCGACCTAGTGCATCAGTGGAAAACACCTGTGGTCAATCTGGAACTGGGGTTCCTTGTTTGCGACGTTGGAATTTCCTTGTTGATTGATTCCAAGTGTAATACTTGGGCATTTCAACGTACATCAGCGTCGCTGCGAATGGATCTGCTTCACACATTGCAAAGAAGCTAGTCAATGTTGTCGATGGTGGTCTCTCAGCTCGTTGTGCCGCATTAGCCTCAGTGAAGTAAGCTCTTTGGCCATTTTCCAAATGCACTGCTAAATGTACAACTGTGGGATATCTTTCATGAATTTGAAATGACAATAATCGCCACAGTGCTTCATTAGTACTGACGTATCTGCCCATTTGAAGTTGCTGATTTCGTCATTCGCATTTTCCGACGCAATCCCAAACACAGCCATGTCGCTGCCTTTTGTGACGTACTTGCACAAATATTTGATTGATTTGGCCGAATGACAACTCTCAACGTTTGCATGTGTTTCGAAAATTCGTGATAGCAGCGGGCAATATGGTACAATGAATTCATTTCCGATCTCAATCTCTTGATTTTGAACTTTAACTTTGATAGTTCTACCATTATCTTCTTTTGAACGCCGACGATAAACTGGATATCCATCGTTTCCCTGTGACTGTTTCAGCAACTAACGGTCGCGGATATCGTTTTGTGCACTTTCCATCAGCCATGCAAGGCGATAATGGATTTAATGCACCGCACGGTCCATGTACCATCTGTGTCGTCACAATGTCGTGTAGATGGGGATCAGTGACTGGATCAGGAATTTCAGCTGATATGATGGCATCCACTTCATTTGAATGTAATTTGTTCAGCAACCAAATTAGGATATGAGCATGCGGTAGTCCACGCTTCTGCCATTCCACCGAGTACATATAACAACGTGTGTCACCAAAAACTTGATACTTAGTAAGCACATCCATCATAACCTTGAGTTTTGGCTGAAATACTCTGGCGATTATGTCATGGCGATCTTGCGGATTTTGGCCCGGTTCCAACTCACGTTCAATTTCCATCCACTTCGGATTGCATGTGAACGTAATAAATAAATCCGGAGTTCCATAATTTCGCGTGGCGTGGGCTTCCGATATAAGATGATGGGAGAATCGTCAGACGTCCAATATTCTGAACATCACCATCTGAATGAATAGCATCACGCAAGTGTATATAGTCCTCAGATCGTAACTTTGCCTGATTGAATCGGATGAACGCTAAACGTTCGGTCTCGACTTTGACATACATGTCGACAGCGAATTGCTGGAATAGCCGACGGCACTTGAGAATGACATTCTCCTCATGAGTACGAATCATCATACGATACGCATAGTAATTCATTGCGCTTAGATTTTTATTCGTTGATACGCCTGAAAATGCAAAATTAAATGAATTGTTAATGGAAACCAATAATAGCAATAATTAGTGTGTGAATATTGTACCTGTAATTGGATAGACCATCTTCAACGTGATGTTGTATCCGTCTTGCCCTTGCCAATAAATGATTGGATACTGTAACGCATCGTACAAACGATGTGTCTCGTTTACACGATGCATGATATTGCTTCTTCGCTGAACGACAATGTCTCGCGATTTAGTTAGATCGCCAACAATAATTGCAGCAACATCATTAACGGTGGGTGCATTGAATCTTCGCACATGTTCACCTGTTGGGGTACAATCCGCTCTTATGACAAATTTGTGCGTATCCGATGGCATTCGTTCTAATGCTGTTTTGAACATATTAACCACAGCATTATTAGCGTGAAAAAATGCTTGCAACTGTTCAATAATTCGTCTCTTTAACTGTTGTGTTCTCTGTATATTGCACCGCATATTCAGCTGATCCACCATCGACGAAATGAAATATATTTGCAGAAATTGATGCGGTTCATCTGGTGTTGGCACCATTGAACCATGCAAATGATATATTTGTCCTTGTACCTGTAATTGCAAACAATCATTTGTTGAAGAATATGGTGTAACTTCTGATCGTGTGATGGTGTAGTGTGTGGTGTATATGTAGTTGTTATGTGTTGCAATTCATTGTGTTGGTGTGAGTGATTGGTTATGTGTGTTGTATCTTTTTACCTTGCAAGTCGGCATGAAGCCGCCTTCTCGAATGATATTAGCTCCAAAGGAAGTCATGCGAAAGCAGTTATTGTATTCAAGGATGTGTTGAAGAAAATGGCTTGAATCGGGATCACTTCCATCGAACAATGGTTTCAGTGTCAGTGGTGGTGTAAGTAATGGATCCAGTTTGACTTTTCCACTTGCGCAACACAATCCAGCCGTTTCTCTTTTGAACTTTAACGTATTGCAATATCGGTGTATAGTCGTCATTGGTCCAATATCTAAATTTTCATCATCACTGTAGTTCGCAGTGGGATCATATTGGAATGCCAAGCGATTGTATGATGTCAATGATCTTCGTGTGCTCACGCGTTGTATCAATCGGGCATATTCTCTTATTATATTTTGTCTTTCTTCGCTTAAGTTCTGTGAATACACTTGTTGCTGGCTTGCATGTCTTGTGCGGCGGCCGATGTTCGCACGTCATCCTCTAGGCATTTTGGACTATGGACAGAATGGTGAATTTAACTTCAAATGCATGATCCACATAATTTACACAGTTCAACTTACCACTCTAAAGACAAATGCCTGCTGTTGAAATTGAATAAAAATTTGCACAATACACGACATTGATTTGATGGTTTTCAATTGTAATGTTAGGAAACGAATAACTTATTTTTTTACTTTTTTTTTACAATTTCACAGTGAACACAATATCGGTTTGTCACATGAAATTAACTAAGCAGAGAACAATGAGTAGCTGTCAAACAATGTATCACGCACCGGCGCCATCTACTTAAAGTATTGGTTTGTAGTACATGCTATGTATCAAAGATGGCGCTGTGTGTGAAAAAAGATTTTCCCGCTTTTCTGTTGAAATTTTTCCTGAATTTTATTTGCTATAAACCTCACGGAGCCCGAGACCTTTCCAACGAATGCAAAACCGTGGAAATCGGTTCGTGCGTTCGGGAGTTATAGCGTCAGGAAGGAAAACCCGACTTATTTTTATATAGTAGATATATATATATATATATATATATATATATATATATATATATATATATATATATATATATATATAAATATATATATATATATATATATATCCTATACCTTTAAACGAGCAATTCTTGTATATATATAATCGAAATCTCGGAAACGGCTCCAACGATTTTCATAAATCGTTATTAAATAAAATAAAATTTTGTGTGCAGGGAATAAATCGATCTAGCTAGGATTTATTTTTAGAAAATGTCTTTTTGTCCGTTTTTTAGGCAATGAAAAACTGCTGCAATATCGTTAGAATAAGAAGGTAAATTTTGACAGTTTATTAACCGCTCGATTTCTTGCGAACAAAAATGGGGTAGCTTAGTTTGCCAGTAATCGGGACTGTGTTTCCCACGTTCGACCCGCCGTCAGTAAAACTTAATTTATGACTTACTCGATAGGAGCACTTCAAATATTTTAAATTTTATGAATAGCCATTGAAATAAAAAATGAAAAAACGTATGTTATTCTATCAAAATATGATTACAGTAATATTTTAGAGGTGTTGAAATCACAAGTACAAGCCATTTTAGCGACTTTTTATAAAACATTGGGTTTATCAGAAAAATAAGATCGATGAGTGTATGATTATTTATTATATCCTTAAACTTAATGAATTACTTGATATATTTATCTATATTATAAATCGATTTATATTTAAATACATAGTAAAAATATTAAGTGAGACCGGACGAAGTATTCACGGATTGCGCAATTGATCGCGATTTGTTAGTTACAATCTAGGCTGTTATTACATGAAAACTTATAATACGATGAACAATTTATAGAACTTTATTACTTAAATTTAATAATTATATTTAAATACCACTACGACTATTTCATATTTAAAGAATACAACATAATTACGATAATGTAAGCTATAGAAAATTATGTTTAGATTCGCGTCATTTTTCATACACTATTTGCAAAAATATTACTTTAATACAAGAAAACACTAATAAGACATTAATTTGGTATATAAATACTAGCAAAAAACAATAAAATTCAATACTCACGGCATATTTTATCACCTCGTTAAATCCACTCAAGCGTCACTTCACTCACTAAAGTTTAACTAACAAAGTTTCAATATTTTTCGTCCAAGAGGTTGGTAATTTTGATCCAAATCTATGATTTATATATTTGTTTTTGGTTTTAATACGTAATAGTTAGACTCTGTGCGTTTAAAATATGGTATAAATTCAATTAAAAAAACTTCGACGGTTTGCAACCACAGTTGCAAAGAGCAAAGTTAACTATTCTGTTTTTGCAACTGTGGTTGCAAGAAGCAAACGAGCGGTTAATGATTACAAATAGCTTAATTGGTATATAGGGCGGTCACAAAATCGTAATACCATGGTTCGAGCCCCAACCGAACGACTTTTTTTAATTTTTTTTAAGTTCCTTTTTTTTTTGAGAAAATCTATTTTTTCGAGCCCTTTTTTTAGTATTTTTTAAAAACACGAAAATTTGAATTAAACTAATTGCACTCATGATTTTTTATTCAAATAACCAGTTCAGTTTTTTTCTATTATGTCGCTAAGATCAAAAAATATTATTCGTATTAATCGTATGTAATTTGTATCTAAATATAATTTTCAAAACACACGAATTAAAAAAAACCGAGCGAAAAATACCGAGCAAAGCTCGGTCGACCGGGTACTATATATATATATATAGTATATATATATATATATATATATATATATATATATATATATATATATATATATATATATATATATAGTATTATTGTAAAATGTGGTTTGCTTGTATCACTTTGATAAGTTTTAATGTTTGTCTCCATTTAATATGAAGATATTTATTTACATATTTAAATGTGCGTACTATATACGTTAGAGATTGCGAATTCGAAATACAAGATCCACCTCTCATTTTATTATTAAATGGAGTTCTCTTCAATGCGTACCTTCATTTTGCATAGATTTAATATATTTATGAGTTGTACGAAGTTTCATAATATTATATTTCACGTATTAGGGCGACCATGTAGTGTGTTAGAATATCCACTAGCGACAGACGGAACTGAAACAAGACGTAGGCGGCAGTATCCGCCTGATAACATTATAGATTTTAAAGAAAGGTAAATTTGAAAGACAAATTGTAAATTTAACTTGCTTATCATACAAGGAAAAGACATTTAAGTATGTAATAAATTATTTGTATAATATTAGAATTTGAGAATTTTCCGGGCTCAAAATAGCAGTATATCTGATACAGTAGATGTTAACCAACTTAAAAAAGGGATGAGGTTTAACAATTCAACTTTATGATTTTTGTATGTATGATGACCACTTCATCGAAGCTGGTGTTTCCACACCTAATGTGGCAAAATGGGTTATAATCTTAATCCACTCAAAAGGGAAAAATACTTATCTAATAAAAAGTAAAAGCCGCGTTTCAAACAACCAAAAATTTAATATTGAACTCATATTCACTATGTTTTAGCAGCGATTTAAAAATATAAAATTATTTTTATTCCTTTAAAGTCGGCATTTACTTTTTATTACTCGTAAATGCTAATTTTATTCAGTCTAAAGAGTGAATAAGTCCATTACGGTTATAGGCTGTAAGACATTTCGTCTTTGGCTTCAGATGTAAGTGTAATAAAGTACATGTAGTTTTCTTCGTCTCAAGTTGGTGGCACAGTTTGTCAAAGAAGGATGCCCACTTTTCACCTGAATATAGTATATAGTAATATATATATATATATATATATATATATATATATATATTACTAGAACGCATCTCTACTACCCTTTTTCTAGGACGTTTCATTTTACATACTG
Organism: Parnassius apollo; assembly: GCA_907164705.1. Classification (NCBI taxonomy): domain Eukaryota; kingdom Metazoa; phylum Arthropoda; class Insecta; order Lepidoptera; family Papilionidae; genus Parnassius; species Parnassius apollo. The sequence goes on from CAJQZP010001327.1 coordinate 67,797, forward strand.
ATACTTTATTTAACTCTGTTTCTGAGTTTTCTACATTATTTTATGTTTCTTTTAATCAGTAAGTATTTCTTTATTAGTCTTTATATATAACAAATTAATTAAAATAAAATAATAATTAAATAAATTAATCATTCAGTATATCATTAAGTGCGCACGAATGAAACGGATTTTTTTGACATTTGACGGTTCTGCGATTGGCATCGGCGCAGTCCTTCGTTGATAATAATTTATAAACCATTCCATTTTAACATAGTGTTTTATTTGTTTTTCCCATTTTGTTCATCAGGTATGTATGTATGTGAAATGAAATGTGTTTGATTGATAAGTGATCATTTTGACAATACAAGAAATAAGTTAAGATTTTTACAGATATAGAAACTATCAATGGTTTTTTTTTACAAAAATGTAGTTAGTAATTAGGACTATTTTTTTTGTTTTTTTTTTTTACTAAAAATGTAGTTAGTAATTAGGATTATTGCGATATTGGCTGATGGACCAAGCACAGTCAAGGAAATTTTTGTTCGATATTACCATTCCATACGATGAAAACCTAGTAAAAGCCGAATCACATAAGAAAACTAAATAATCTGGACGTGACCGACATATGGGCTGCTCTGCCGACCGAAATTATTCCTGTAGTCGTCTCTGCGAATGGGTTAATCTCGGTCAGTCTCTTAGGTCATCTAAGGCAACTGAGACTCAGTGATGGACCACTCTGAGCTCAAATGCAGAAGGCGGTTTTCTTCGATACCACCCGCATCGTACTCCGGTTTCTTTCCCTTTACATCTAACCCTTGGCCGTTTAATCTCCCTGCCGAGGGCTTCCATCTGGTTGGCCTTTTATTTATCTTTATATATATAAAGTACGTATCACGTTGTTTGTCCGCGATGGACTCCTAAACTACTTAACCGATTTTGATCAATTTTGCACAACGTGTGCAGTTTGGTCCAACTTGAGAGATAGGATAGCTTACATTTCAATTCATATTTGCAATATTATTTTATTCCAATTTATATTTGTATATAATTTGACAGTCACAATACATACGCTTTCAAGCGCATTGACGCATGCGCAGTACGTACCCGTACTGCGCATGCGTCAATGCTACGTTTGAAACGGTTCCTTTAAAAAACAAAAAAATCTCAATAAAGCAATTTACATTTTTGCAATACGTTAACGATGACATGTTTTGTCAAAATTACAGGAATAATATTTTGATTACTGAAGTATAAATTAAATTCATATTATAGTGAAGATAATACAGTGAAATTATTCCTGCTTTTTATTTATTAGTGTTTCGTTGTTCAAAACTCTTTAATTAAAATAATATATTATACATGTAAGTATTATCACATAGTTACATTTTTGTATTTGCAGTGCATAGAATTACCATATTTTGATGGTCATGAGGTACTAAGACTCCAAGATCTAAATGAATCTGGTTATATGTCACAAAAATGGTTGGTATTTATTGTCCGCTTGCTTCTCATGTTATTGATTTATTAATATTTTTTTTTATTCAAACTATTAAAAATTATTTTCAATCCTTATTTCAATGTGATATAATAGCATGTTTTTCAGTTTTTTTTTTTTTTTAATTTAAAAGTTTAAATTATTATTTTCAGTCAAATGCCACCGAAAAAAATCTAATCACAATAACGAGAGGGGCAGAGAGGCACAACGCAAACGTGTTGAACGTGCTCATCAGTCGGCAGAACAATTCGAAATAAGAAATGCAGATCAAAGAATCAGGACAGAAGAGAGTCGTGCACAAGAACATCAAGAACAGCGTAACGAACGTCTGCGACAGACTATTATGAGAACAAGAGCAGCACGAGAGCAAAACATAGCTACAGCTCGAGTACAAGAACGACAGAGGCAGTGGGCCAGCCGCTCATTATCACGAGCATCATTTGTTCGTCTTGCTTTCGAATATGCACCAGATATTAACTACTCTGCGCATTCAAAAATCGCTATCGGTACAATGGATAAAGTATGTCAATATTGTCAGGCATTGAAATTTCAGAACGAAACACCCGGCATGTGCTGCGCATCGGGAAAAGTTGTGCTGTCACCTCTACCCACTCTGCCGGAACCTTTATTATCCCTTCTTGCTGGCGATTCAGATGATCCAAAATTATTTTTGCGTAAGATACGCAAATTTAATTCTTGCTTCCAAATGACGTCATTTGGGGCAACTAAAATTTGTGAACTCGCATCTCATGGACGTAATTTTGAAACGACATTTAAAATACAAGGCCAGGTGTACCATCAAATCGGGTCATTGATGCCAATGCCTGGTAATGATCCAAAATTTCTTCAAATTTATTTTATGGGCAATTGTGAAGAGCGCGTGACAACTCGGTGCCAATATAATTTCATTGAACAAGCAGAAGAAAGAGCAATTGTGATTATGCTGGAAAATTTTTAGAAGATCTTAATGAACTAATTCGATTGATTAAAAGAGTTTCGCCAGGACTGCAAAATGACAACTATCAAGTCGTCATAAAAGCCGACAAAGTACCATTAGGTGAACATGCTGGCAGATTCAACGCTCCAACTGTTGATGAGGTCGCTATTATTATGGTTGATGATCCAGTTGACAAAAGAGCTATAAAAATTACACGGCGAGACAACACTGTCCGTACGATTTCGGATCTACACCGTTAATATGACGCACTACGATATCCATTAATATTTTGGCAAGGACAGGATGAATATCACCTTAACATCAAACAGTGTGATCCAAATACCGGTAAATTTGACAATTAACTATTTAATATCTTACTGTGTGTACTTATTTTAATTTCTTATTTTATTTTATTTTTTATTGTTTTTAGGTGCTAAAAGAGATAAAAACGTTAGCTCAATGAACTACTACGCACACCGATTGATGATAAGACTATATCAGGACAACTATATCCTTCGATATCGTCAGCTATTCCATCAATACATTGTTGATATGTATGCTAAGGTTGAAAGCGAACGCTTGCGATTTATTCGATACAACCAGGCTAAATTACGATCGGAAGAATACATTCACTTACGAGTTGCTGTTGTTGGAAACATCGACGGAAATTTAAATCCCAAAGACATCGGTAATGCTTTCATTTTACCTTCAAGTTACATCGGCAGTCCACGGAATATGCAAGAATACATACAAGATGCGATGACTTACGTAAGTTATTACGGCCGACCAGATTTGTTTATTACATTCACATGTAATCAACATTACACACAGACAGACAGAACAGAGATACAAACTTCACTATTACCAGGACAACAAGCAATTCATCGCGATAATATAACTGCACGTTCAAACAAAAATTTAAATCCTTAATTGATTTTATTGTTAAATATTCAGTTTTTGGTATCACACGTTGTTGGTTATATTCGATCGAGTGGCAAAAGCGAGGTTTGCCTCATGCCCACATTTTAATTTGGCTTCAAGATAAAATTCGTCCAGACGAAATAGATCAAATAATTTCAGCCGAAATTCCAGACCCATCAATTGATCAAGAATTATTTGATATTGTTACCAAACATATGATACACGGGCCATGCGGTGCTTTCAACATGATGTCACCGTGCATGGAAAATGGAAAATGTAAGAAACATTTTCCAAAGCCGCATACGAATGAAACTATCACGGATATTGACGGCTATCCAATGTATCGCCGCAGAAATACTGAGAACGGTGGCAATAGATTCACAATGCGACTGCCGAATTCTATAAATCAAGTAGAACTTGATAATCAGTGGGTGGTGGTACCATACTCACCATTACTTTCAAAAACTTATGAAGCTCATATTAATAAATATATAAAATAAAAGAAAAAAGACAGGGCGACGTTATATACCCGAAACTCTTCACAGCTGCATTTGTAGAACTTTTCCAGCTACTACACTGAAAAGGATACGGTATTAACATCAATCGCGACTACATACCTTTGATTTGTCGACGGTATAGTCCTTATTACAGAATCGCTAGATGGCCACAGCACTATGCTCAATGACCTCAATAATGTCTTCAAACGGATAAGCTTTGCAGTTCTGTAAAATCAATAAAGTACATTTGTAAGTATGTAAATAAAGACAGTGATTTAGCCATATTTGAAGTACAAAATATAAATAAAAATGACGAAATAACACGGTACCAAATGGGTAGATACATTAGCAGCAACGAAGCTATTTGGCATATTCTCAGCTTTCCCATACACGAAAGAGACCTTCCTGTACAGCATCTAGCAATACATCTTGAAAACAGTCAACGTGTATACTTCACTGAAGAAAATGTTATCCAAAGAGCGCTTGAGGCTCCAAAAACGACACTAACTGAATTTTTTACATTGTGTCAAAAATCTGATATTTTTGGCTAATTCGCAAAGACATTGATATATATTGATGTTCCACGTTATGTCACATGCAACAAATCCGGTAAAAAATGGGAGCCTCGAAAACAAGGAAAACCACATCCTTCCACTACAGGCATATTCAAAGCTAAGACATTGGGGCGACTTTACACGGTACATCCAAAGCAACGTGAGTGTTTCTATTTACGTTTGTTATTGGTGAATGTTCGCGGACCAACATCTTTTGAATTTCTGCGAACAGTTAATGGTCAAGTATTCAATACATACCAAGATGCATGTCGTGAACTGCAATTGCTAGAAGACGATAACCATTGGGACTTAACGCTTGCTGATGCTGCGTTGACATCAACGCCCAATAACATTCGTCAGCTGTTTGCAATTATTTTAACAACATGTTATCCATCGCAAGCACAAAATTTGTGGGAAAAGTATAAAAATTATATGACAGAAGACATATTGCACCGAAGTAAACAAAGAGATCAATGCCAAAACATAGATTATACGCCAGAGATATATAATGAAGCGTTAGTATTGGTCTAGAATTTATGTGTTTTAATTTCAAATTTACCACTTAATCATTATGGTATGCCATCACCTGATCACCCAGCCACCAAATTAGAAAACACCGATTTACAGCGAGAAAAACAATATGACCACGGTAATTTAGCAACATTTATAGCGAACAATGAGCCATTACTGACAGCAGAACAAAAAATTATTTATGATCGGATTATGCTGATTGTTGCTGCTGAACAAGGCGGCTTTTTTTTCTTGGACGCACCTGGTGGAAGCGGTAAGACATTTTTAATATCGCTGATTCTTGCCAAAGTACGATCACAAAAGAAAATATGTAGCATTGGCAGTTGCATCGTCAGGCATTGCGGCTACTTTGCTGGATAGTAGGGCGAACGGCACATTAAACATTGAAGTTGCCATTGGACATTCATAATAAAACAAACGCAATATGTAACATTAAAAAATAGTGGAATGGCTGCAGTGTTGCGGAAGAGTTCAATCATAATTTGGGATGAGTGCACAATGGCTCACAAACATTCACTCGAAGCATTGCATAACACTATGCAAGATTTAAACGGCAACGATAAACTTTTCGGTGGTTCTATCTTACTTTTGTCTGGTGATTTCCGACAGACCTTACCGGTTATACCTCGCTCTACTTTCGCGGATGAGATTAATGCATATTTGAAACAATCATTCTTATAGCGAAGTATAGAAACACTTCGTTTGACCATAAACATGAGCGTACGATTGCAAAATGATTAATCTGCACAAATATTTTCCGAACAATTACTAGATATTGGGATTATTATACTTGGTAAAATAGAACTGCAACCAAATACGCAATGCATTAAACTGCCAGACAATTTCTGCACTGTTCTTCCGGGAAAAAATGAATTGATTCAGAGTATCTTTCCAGATATACAGAGTAATTACTTGAATCATAACTGGCTCAGTGATCGGGCTATTTTGGCAGCCAAAAATTAACTTCCAGATACAACAGTTATTACCTGGCGATCTGATATCTTTTAAATCAATCGATACTGTTGTTAATGAAAATTAAAGTGTAAATTTTCCAATCGAATTAACCACATAATCTTCGACTAAAGATCGGTTCACCTATTATTCTCCTGCGTAATTTGAATCCAAACCTCGATTATGCAACGGTGCGCGTTTAGTCATCAAAAGGATCACTGGAAATATCCTTGAGGCAACTAACATTTTAAAGGAGAAGTGGTTCTGTTGCCACGTATTCCAATGATACCGTCAGATTCTACG
>CAJQZP010001328.1:0-7500 GCA_907164705.1 Parnassius apollo
GCACTAAGATGATATTTACCGCTGGTGTTCTGATAGAGCGTGGATCTTTCCCGGTCGAACCAAACCAATATATTATGGTTGTGTGGCTATACCACGTACTAGACACACAATCATCCTACTAAGGTAGCCATTTATGCCCAGTAGCAGTGCGCGCACTGCTGTGTCTGAAGGGTAGTATAGACAGTATAATTACACGCTGTGAACCATTCCCTCTCAGTCCTCGATACATATTCTCGTACCTCGTATATATTCCTTGTTTTTTATTCGTTGTCTTTAAACTAGGTAAAACTAAAATTAAAATTAAAATACCAGTGTTTATTAGGTATATTACACTGGTATTTTTGTTTCAATTTTGTCCAAAACCTCACCTGTCATAAAATAAAAGAGGTCTTTATTCAAGTAACCGGGTATAGACGGTTATACGATTACAACGATTATGTAATTAAGTGAAACTTCTGGTTAGCTAAGAGAACACTTTTAAACTTTTTCTTAGAGATGTACAATTATAGCGTAAATAACTTTACTACATTAAAAATTTAAAAAAAAATTACATCCACACTAGGGTTATCTTCTGTATCGTGGGGGCTGTTTGTATACATACATTTTAAAAGGACAACCATTCAAACCCGGAGCAATTATTTGTATACATACGGGATTCGAACCTGCGGCTTTTAGACCTGCAACTCATTGCTAAGCCGCTGCGCCGCAGAAACCGTTACTTCGTGGAACTTTGCGATTAAAAAGTATATACTTTGTTAACTACTAGCTTTTAGCCGCAACTTCGTTCGCGTTTAACTTATACAAAAAAAAACAGCAGCTATATTAGTGATCTTTGGGCAACAAGGTCAAGTATCGGTTAACTACTTTAAAGTCAGTTTTATATTGCTATTGTCTCGAAAACTGTGAGCGATGTAATAAAAAAATTTACGTGGTAGAGCCATGCTGCAGTTATATTAGTGGTATAGTTGTAGCACGAATGGGTCCGCTCGACCGGGGAAGGACTACGCTCTCATAGAATACTAGCGTCAAAACTATTTGAATACAGCAGCATTTAGCTACTAAGCTTAATGCTGCTGTATTTCGTATGGTGAGTGTAGAGAACCGGAGACCCTTTTTACTGGAGTTGAGGCATTCCATCTTAGTCCCCACAGGTGACAACGCATCTGCATTTTGATTCGTAATCGAGGATAGATGTAAATGTCTATAGGCCACAGCAACCACTTACCATCAGGTGGACTGTGTGCTCGTTTGTCACCCTATCCTATAAAAAATGGGATAAAATAAAAAATAAAAATTGAGGACATATAAATTGTACGTAAAACTATTCTTAACAATTTAGCCTATAGCACTTATAGTTTTGTTACAAAATGGTATTCCATTAAAAAAAAATGTTAATAAAACGATTTCGCAATAAAATTCAAGACACTGTGTGTAATGACGATAATATTTGTGTAAAATTTAAACCAAAAAAGTTTTCTTTGAAACTTTTTCAAAACCTAACGAAAATGATGGGGGTGACCACTATGTATGTCTGTAGCATCGTAGCACTTAAACGGGTATACCGATTTGGGTGCGGTTTTTTTATTTGAAAGCAAGTGTTCAAGCGTTGGTTCTTAGACGTGTTTTATCAAAACCGGTTTAGCCGTTTGAATATCGTCAGCTTTTTTGTTTCGGGTTCTTTTTAAAGTTTTTAATTCATGTAATATATATCATATAATTTTTAGACAATCACCAAAAAACCGTGTATTTTATTAGTTTTACGATTTTAAAAACAATCAAATCTTTTCCTATAAAATATAGCCTGAATTACTCCTGATATTGCTCTCCATCTGTTACTGAAGTTTCATAATAATCTGTCCGGAGATTAGCCCGGATAAACAGACAGATCGACAGACAGACAAACACACATAGAACAATTTTTTATTCAATATAGATTACAAGTAGTTCATATTGAAAGTCAATTTTTTTATTTTACTACTGGTTCGAAAAAACCTCTGTCCTCGGAAGAACCAGCAAAAACCCAGCAGGAGTTTTTTTTTTAAATAAATTTTACAATGTCATTATGGTTCCAAAATATTTACAAAATTTATTTTAGAAACAGCTTGGAAGCGACGACCTCATTCCTAGGGGATATTATAAACCAAACTATATAATAGAGAGACCTTGTATATTTATAACCCTGACCAAAAAAATTTCGAATAATGAATGACAAACGAGCACACAGTGCACCTGTTGGTAAGTGGATGCTGTGGCCAAAAGAAATACACATTTATTCCCAATTAAGGATTAAAACGTAAATCCGTAGTCACTGAAGACTAAAAAGGAATGCCTCGATTCTAGTAAAAGTCTCCGCTTCCCTACACTCAACATACGAAACTCAGCAGCATTAAGCTGCTATTTTACACTGGTATTCTGAGAGCGTGGTCCAGCCCTAGTCGAGCTGACCCATATGTGCCACAACTATAACATAGCGTAGGTTTACCACGTCTAAGTAAACATAGTCATCCAGCATGTACGTCCCACTGCTCGTCAGAGGCTTCCTTTCATTTCTATTGGCGGATTTTACACGTCTTTAGAATATTTTTATTCCTCAAATATTTGAACCTCACGGTATTTTTTTTCTCCGGCGAGTAAGCCAAAAATCAGCACTGAAAATTGCAACTAACAATAATTTCAATGGCGCCGGCGGATAGTTTATGTAATCTATTACCGGCTAGCAAGAGTATAAGTCTTATGAAATAAAATTTAAAAATAAAACTATTTTTCGATTGCTTTGAAATATTTATCTCTGTTACATGTTTTGTCTGCTATTGCTACGGAGAATATGAGTTTGATTTTGTTTCAACTCATGACGCCAAGTCATGTAGACCAACAGTCGAGCTTACAACCACTACATCAACGATTCGACCAAAAATTGAAATATCAATTAAGTATAAAAGATGTGATATTATCGATAATTAATTTTATACTTAGTCTTTGATTTGGCATTATGTATAATGTTCGTAACTAAGCTTTGAAGTAAGTTTTATCGTTGTCGAGCCAGGCTGCAGCTATTATGGTAGCCTAATGGCAGGGCACGGACCGCGAACTCAAAAAAGTCGTGGGTTCAAATCCGCCATTCGACTACAGGCGTGAACCACTCGTTACACAAGCAATTTAAGCTTACCACGAGTGGTTAAGGGGAATATTAGTAATGTTTATAGCATTGTTAATATTTTTTAAATAAAAAAAAAAATAAAAAATACTAAACTACTAAAAACTACCGAAGAAGGATCATGCTCTTACAGATAATTTGCGTATACCAGCAGCTTAACGCTGCTGTTGTGTTTTGAATGCTGATTGTAGAGAAATGAAGGCCTTTTTGGTGAAAACGAGTTATTATATGTAAGTCCTCAAAGGTGACGACGCATCTGCATTTTGATTCTTAATTGACAATAAATAGATGTCTATGGGCCACAGCATATATTTACTATCAAGTGGACTTTGTGCTCGGTTTTACTCTTATTCTATGAAATAATAAAAAAAAACATTGCCCAGCTGAGTTCGGTCCGTCAATCGACATCTCTGTCAAATTTTGATCTACCTAGTCGGATTTATCTAAAATAATCTTACTTGTCCACAAAGTTACGCGTAGTGCTCACAACTACCGACATATATGTGACGTGACGTTACACGTAACGATTTTTTAAAAAAAATTAAACTTTAAAGTAAAACCTCATTTCAAAGAACTAAATATAATATAGAAATAGTTTTTAAAGTCCTTGTTAAGACGTATTGTATCCAAGATTTAAAGCTCAGAATTGTGGGGCTACTGTGGAAATAAGTTTTTACAGTCAGTTTTTACTCTTTGTTAGACGTCCATCTTTTTACCTATTTAAGTGGAGTTCGCAACATCACGAATTGAAGACATAAACGCAGTTGAAATATAAGTAAAACCATAGAGCTAGTTAGTTCAGAGCTGGGACGGCATCAGAGGCGGTTGAACTAAATAAGTAGTGCAAGTTGCAGTCTCTATGAGAGGACTTCATATTTGTGCCATTTGCTATTGAGACTATTGGTCCGTGTGATCCACGTGCAGTGAATTTTATAAAGTAATTGTATCCACGATTTCTTACCGCTGGTTATAAGAAGGCTGGGTACTTCCTTGTTCAAAGGCTAAGTATAGCCATTCAGCGAGGAAACGTGATCAAACTTCTTCGCACTCTACTGCATGAAGTAGGACTGTATTATAATTTAAATTTTTATTTTGGTAATAATTTTTTTACATTAAAATATAAATATTTATTTGTTACTAATCTCCTTTTAATTTAAATAGGATCACCGTATAAGTTTTAGTCAAAAAGCCATCTAAATGATATCAGCTGTTTCCGAAAAATAGGTGAGGATGTGTAAAAAAACATACGTGTCGAATGTAGAATCTCCACCTTTTTTCGAGCTCTTTTAAAAATGTAATTAATTGCAAATTCTATTTAGCGGCAAACTCCGAAGAGAAGGCATGCTAACTACATACCCTTGGAATTAAAAGTGTGTCGTGCCCTTACCACCTACTTCTGGACGTTACGGCTTTTAAGTATCCGTATTTTATAAATGGTTATGTGCTGTCTTACGCACGTATAACATTTCAAATTTATGGACCTTACGCCAGTAAAGTAAAATTATTTTAAATTTTATATTCAGAGTGAAATTTTACTCTGCAATAAATACATATGATATTGCATTTAATAGCCTTTGGTTTTGTTACATATATATTTTAGGGCATTTAGCTGGATCTGTTTCGACCTATGAGATTTCGATAAGGATAACCAACCATTTATGATGATTTAAAAAATTGATCTCTGTTTCACTTTTTGTCTGCTACTAACACTGAGAATTTCTTGACAGAAGAACCCAATAAGTGAATTCGGCCCGACCCGGGACCACTAGGTCAACGTCAAGTTGGTCAATAAGTTGAAATACCAATTAAGTTATTATTATTTTCCGTATTCTTATTATTATTAGATACTGTCAGTAAATTAATTTTATTTTACCTTTGATTTTCCAATACCTTTAATGTTCGTAAGATACTAAAATGAGTTAGAAAAAAAAAGAAAATTTCACTGTTCTCAATTTAAAAAAAAAAGTTAACACTTACAGTATCATTTTATCCTGTGTTGTGGAGACAGTTTGCAAACATAAATTGCATAAACACAAACATCCAGACCCCAATCAGAGACTAATTTATCTGTAAGACATAGATACAAGTACTTTTTCCGTGCAGGATTCAAACTCACGGCCCTCAGTGCCGCAACTCAATGCCAAGTTTCTGCGCTATGGAGCCATCACCGAGTTCTCGATGAGTACCTATACCCAATTCTTTTAAGCTTTGATAGCATCCTGTACTACAGAACGCGGTACGAATGTAAGCGATAAAGAAATGTATAGAGAGCGATATCTATCGTTTTTCGTAGATGCTATTCTAAAATTTTGTGTCTTTGTTTGGTTTCCCACCCTTACTCAAAACAGAATTTAGTATAATAATAATATAAAATAAAATAATATATCGTAAATTAACTTTATTTAAAAAGTCTCGCTGGTTCTACTACGCAGGACAGAGATTTTTTCCGAACCAGTGGTAAAAGAAAAAAATTACTTTCAATAAGAATTATGTACGTGTAATAGGTAATGTGCACTCACTATTCCCTCGTGTTGTCTGCATGGACTGTGGGGTCCTGCAGCCTCGGGGTATGCCCTCATTGCCCGGACTTTCCTCATGGCCCACCACTATGGGCCAGTCCTAGGTGCCTATGTTAGGCTTTGTTATCACAGGATGAATGTCTCTATTCCCTCACTCTCATAATCCGACGGGACGGTAAACTGACACAACCGGAGGGAGATCAGGCGCAGGACCAACGGCTTTACTTGCTTTCCGAGGCACCGCCGAGGCAGTCAATATTATAAGAAGCATTTGTTAAAAATAAATTTCATAATTTAGGAAGAAAAAATAATTTTGTTAAATATCTATGCCAATGGCTTCTCCTGTGTTCACATATTACAAGCTATTTTCTTGGGAATGAGCTGATCGATACCAAGGTATTACTGATTTGTTTTGTGTAGTTAATATCCTTTTTACCGGAAACGAGGCATCGCATCTTAGTCCTTAGGGGTGACAACGTATCTGCGTTTTGATTCTTAATCGAGGATAAATGTAGATGTCTATGGGCCACAGCATCCACTTACTATCATGTGGACTGGATTACTATCACGTGTGGATAATATTATTTTACTTTCTTTCTTTCAAAAATAATTTAACGAAATGGTTATTGGAAAATTGTTTCTATAGCCTAAAAGAATATTTAGAATGGAAAAATTAATTTAATGACGTGCTTCACCTATATATATTTTTTGATTTAAATATTTGCGCGTCTGCGAGCAGACTAAGCACAGGTACACTATAGATATTTAACTTAAGACCCTGTCGACTGCGTTTCATGCAAATAAAGACTTTGTATTTGTATTTATAGTATGATTGCAAACTGTACTCTTTAAAAAAAATCATGCTGGGTTTCTTGCTGGTTCTTCCCAGTACAGAGGTACTTTCCGAAACAGTGGTAAAATAAACATAAAAACGACTTTCAATGAAAATTTTTATAATCTTTATTATAAATTAAAAAAAAAAGATTTCTTACACTGCCTCTATAAAATCCGTTTTAAATAATATCTATATCTATAGGCAAACAATAAATATAGGCAAGGTAACTTAGTCTAAATTAAATGGGACTTTTAAATAAAGCTATTCAAGTACGTAGAGTTGTAAATATGTTCAAAGATATGCAAATTAAACATGACCCTAGGGATGACCAAATCGCTCAATGATACGTAACCCGTCGCGGAAGTCTCATACAGAAATGGTAGTCGAGAATTTATTAAAAGTAAAAAGCCGTATGTAGGCTGTTCCTTAAATATAAGCAATAGGATGACTTGTTATAATGTTTTAACGTAATAGAGCCATGCTGCAGCGCTGCATGGTTTGGATCGACCGGGGAACAAGCACGCTCGCACAGAACACTAGCTTGAAATAGAATTATGCTGCAGTATTTTGTATGCCGAGGGACGAGAATCGGAGATATTTTTAATTGTAACGAGGTACCTCGGGCGCATTCGATCTTAGTCCGGGGTCGGGAAAAAAGTTTCTGAGTTTACGTTTAGTAAGCTTTCACGACACCCATCATCTTAGATTTACGTAAAACATGAAACATTCCAAAAGGCTTTTAAAACAGGAGTAGGTACCGCCCTTAACTGTATTCGAGCGCTTAATATCTCGCTAAATACATTCCAATACACGCTGTTTTTATCACGATGTTTTCCTCGCCACCAGACACGTGGGGTCAGTCAGTACTTTAAATTTTAATTTCAGTAGTAGCGGCGAGGATCGAACCCAGGTCGATCATGAACTTTGAAATTTGCTGCGAGCTTAGTGCCTAAACTACCAACGCATTATGTTAATAAGAATGGACACAGTGA
>CAJQZP010001328.1:12500-149459 GCA_907164705.1 Parnassius apollo
CGAGTCTTCATAAATTGGACGTCGTGTCCAGTTCGAGACTTCATACTTGTGACCAGGTGCTTCAAATGCCAACAGTATGGACACACTGCAAGAACTTGCCGGGAAACAATCGACACGTGTGGACATTGTGGTGAATTAGGACATCAGTCAAATGCTTGCATTAAGAAAACTGATCCAGCAAAGTGTGCAACGTGCCTGCGTTTTAAAAAACCGAGCGACCATAAAACAGGTGACCCCGAATGCCCGGCTAGGAAAATGGCTGAAAATAGGAAATATTAATTCCATAGATTATAATGAGGGCGCCTAAGAGCGCCACCTTTTACCTTAATCCATTTTGCCCTAATTTATAAGTTACTAATAAGTTTAAGTTTAGTTTATATATATTTTTTTTAAATATTGTTATTATTTCTGTTGAATAATATGGATAAGTTAAGTAATGAAATCGATGCTGTCAGTTTATCAGTGGCAAAAACATGTGAAATTGATATGTGCAAAGAATATCTCTTCAAACCTGCGAACTCTCTTACTATTTTAACACAGAACATTCGTAGTATAAATAAAAACATGGATAATTTCCATATCCTCCTTCAAAGATTGGACACTGACTGCGACATCATCATACTAACAAAATGTTGGCTATCTAAAAGCCAAAGCAACCTCCCATTACTGCCAGGTTACAATACTTTTAGTAGTAAAAATGTATATAACCAAAATGACGGTGTTGTAGTCTTTGCGAAAAAAATACGAACATATCAGTCGAGGAGCCTAATATGCTAGATTGTAGCAGGTTATTGGTGAAAGTGGGTCATGAAACTGCTATCCTTGCTGTTTACAGACCCTGTGGTTTTAAGCTAATAGACAATTTTATCACGTCATTAGACATTACACTTAGGAAACTGTCGTCGTTCAAAAATATAGTGTTAACGGGTGATATGAATATTGATATTAACCCAGAAGGCAGTGAAGGCGGAGCAAAAGACTACCTTAATATATGTGCATGCCAGGGCCTGCTTCCAGCACATTTGCTCCCTACACATCTAAGTGGTTCTTGTTTAGACCACATTTTACTAAAAACTAGGTTACCATCAATAACCCTTGTCACCAGTCCTATAGTAACCGATCATAGTGCCGTCATTCTTAACTTAAGCCTTAAAATATCGAAACCTAATTGTAAGTACTCTATTACTAAAATTAATACGAAAAACCTTGAACAAGCAATTCAAAACATTGACTTTAGCCCAGTTTATAAAACCGATGACGTAAACATCTCTTTGCCTTACTTAATAAATAACATACGAAATGCCATTGCTAGCAATACTTCGTATAGAACAGTAGCTAAAAAAATAATAACTTAAAGCCTTGGATTACACCTGGCCTGATTAGGTGCATGAAACACAGGGACAAACTACACCTGATGGCAAAGACCTCTTCAGATAATTCCATTTTACAAATTTCATATAAAAGATATAGGAATTTTTGTAACAATTTATTAAAAAAGTTGAAGTATAATTATCTTACAAACTTACTAGAAGAGTCTGGTAGAGATAATAAAAAGATTTGGCGGCATGTAAAAGATATTGCATTTATTTCCAAACAGCATGAATCTTCGTCAGAATTATTACAAAATAATTCCTCGCCGCTTACATCAGCAAATACAGTAAATAATTACTTTGTGAACGTTGGTAAAAATCTGGCTGAGCAGATAACAAACAACTCTAACAATAATTGTGAATACAGGGCCACTTTATTAACTCAAAAAACCTGCCAATTAAGCTCGTTCACATTATTAGATACGGACCCTAGTGAGGTGGAAAGGATTATAATGGGACTGAAAGAAACAAGCGCGGTTGGATGGGACGGATTACCCACTAGTATATTAAAAAAATATAGACAAATTCTAGTACCACCATTAACCCATATTTTCAGAATTTGTCTCTCTGAAGGAATTTTCCCAGATTGTTTAAAAAAAGCAATTGTAGTTCCAGTATTCAAATCGGGGGACAAAAAAAAAACGTTTCCAATTATCGGCCTATCTCAATACTCTCATTCACGTCTAAAATATTAGAAAAATTAATTAACAACAGATTAATGAATTATTTACAAAGTAAATCCATATTATCGAATATGCACTATGGTTTCAGGCCTAAAATGTCCACTGCTGATGCTGTGCAGGAAATTACCGATTACGTCTCTCAAGAATTAGATAAAGGCAACCAATCAATTGGCATTTTCCTTGACCTTGCAAAAGCATTTGATACGGTTTCTATTCCTATCCTATTAAATAAGTTAGAGAGCATAGGTATTCGAGGTAAGCAGCTTCAACTTTTTAAGAATTATTTAGAAAATCGATATCAATGCATAAAAATCGATAAGGTTTTTAGCTCTGAACAAAAAAAATACTCATTTTGGCGTGCCTCAAGGAAGTGTATTAGGGCCAACCCTATTTTTGATTTATATAAATGACCTTTGCAATCTTGAACTTAACTCAGGTAAAATAATATCTTACGCAGATGATACCGTGCTACTTTTTTCCGCAAATACAGTTGACAAGGTTTATTCATATGCTCAGCAAGGTTTTGATAGAGTTAATAAATGGCTCCAACAAAACATATTAACACTGAATACGGACAAAACCAAATATATTCATTTTTCTATGCGCAGCTCAACCCAGCATATAACCATTCCAAAACTTTATGCACATCAATGTTACTCAGTCACAGAGTCTAAATGTTACTGCCCAGTTATTTCTAATACAAAAACTGTTAAGTACCTTGGAATAATTATAGATTCTACGTTTACATTTAAAAACCACATAAACCACCTATGCAATAGAGTTCGTAAACTAATGTTTGTTTTTAAAAAAAATTCGTTCTTTTGCTGATAATAAGGTAGTAAAACAAGTATATTACGCATTATGTCAGTCAATACTCACCTATTGTATAACCTCTTGGGGTGGAGCAGCTAAAACTACACTACTACCACTGGAACGCGCTCAAAGAGCTGTATTAAAAGTTGCAACATTCCGCCCTATTTTATTTCCATCCCATCTCTTATACAAATCCTATAATGTCCTCTCAGTGCGCCAGTTATTTGTTATGAGCATGTTACTAAAACAGCACTTAAGATTGCCTTATAGAAGAGAAGTCACAGATAAAAGGCGCAAAGATAAAGTAATTGAAACTAACATTAGAATAAGGCATTATTTCATGCATAGATTTTTTACATTTCTCGGCCCTTTTTTGTATAATCAAGTCAATGCAATTTTGTATATATATCCATTAAAAATGGCAGACTGTAAAAAGGTAATTCAAACATGGTTACAAAATTTGTCATATGATGATACGGAGAAGTTGTTGATTGTTTTAAGTTAATTAATATCATAAGTAAATTAATGATAATGTATTTTACCCAAATAACCCTTATTAGTTAGTACGTTATTCATTTTATATAAGAAACAGAAAATATTTTTTAATATATCTTTTAGCACATACACCTGAGATACAGGTTTATCCTAGTTCAGGTGCCTGTTATTGTAGACTATTTTTAAGTTAAGACTTATTGGAATAATTTGTACATTTTATCAAAATAAAATAAATTATTATTAAAAAAAAATGATGATGATGAAGTTTTTTCCTGATAAAGCAATGTTCTACTTCATCATCATCAGCCAGTAAAAGACCATAGCTGGACATGGTCCTCTCGCATTGAAGTAAAGATTTGCCTCTTTTGTAACAATTGGCAAACGGATATACGGTACCAGACCGCGGTACCGCTGTACCAGACGTAGCCATCTCCACTGCGCCTGGCCTTAACATATGTTTTTTTTCGTATTTCCCATTGCCGCCTCTTGCAACCTCCACAGGACGAAATGGGGAGAGGGATTCTCGCACGCCGCCACCACACTTCAAAACCGAAAAAGAAATTTAGAAAAAAAAAATTAACAAGGTCTTTCGGGTTATTCCCTCGGTACGACATTGAATGATATCTTCTGACTACTACTAATCCTAGCCTAATAAAAATCTACTGCTTAGCAGAGTTCTCCTTCATAGATTATTAGTATAGTCTCCGACGATTTGAAAAGCCCTGCACTGGATGCGATCAAATGGAAGGAGCTGGCACTGGGGAGCCCAGGCCCAGAGATGGGAACAGTATTCCGTGTGCGGCCGAACCCGCGCCTTATGAAGTTGCAGGTGGTGTGCCGGCATGAAATACTGTCCCGCTCTGCTGAATACGTCAAGCTTTTTAGAGGCCAATGTAACCTTCTCCTCCGAACGACGACGAAATTGCACGTCACTCAAAAGTGAAAGGTAACTTCAAAGAACTAAAAATGATAAAAAGATTTCCACATAATTCAGCTTCAGCAAGTCAGTGCTGAGACGTAGTGTGTAGAGTTAAAGCCTCGACTTTGAAGCTATTACGAAGCAAAAGTTTTATATTATTTAAAGATAGCTTTTACTTGGGGAGTGCCCTGTAACTGAGGAGATATGACGAAGGAGTTCTTTTTAGCGGTAAACGCGCAAACTTTTGTCTTCTGGGGATTGAATAGGACTAGATTTAGTCGCTCCCAGTCCGAGACTTTGTCGCCTCTTACGACACCTATGGGATGATATGGGCTAATGCTTTCTGTTACGGAACGTGGAAGCTTAATATGTTTGATTAAAAATTCTGTAAACCTACAAAAATATAATGAATCTATTAATTAATAAATCTTTGCGAAAATTAATTTTTTTCAAGACGGCGGAAAGGGTGAACAGCTGGTGGGGGAGACTCCGGCGGCGGGTATTGTTTGCTTTTAATTTATTCAACTCTTTTTGTATTCATTAATCTTCTTCTTGACTTGTTGAATATTTCTGATAATTTAAGTTGCCATATTTCAACACAATAACTTTTGTGTTTTATTTTTTTTAAATGTCATTTTTTTCAGGAGTATTTTAATTCTTTTTCTTCTATTATTGCAGGTTGTCGAAAGGACATACAAACTATAATTGTTTCTGTTACTAGATCTTTAACTATGAAATTATTTTTTATTTCTATTAATCGAAATAATCACTTACGCAATCGAATCATCTTTGCCAACGCAGTGGCAGTTTATTGATGCCCGTCTTGAAGAAAGCAGCTGGACGTGAGGCAACAAATTCTTCAAAGGCATATTGTACTGCCTCTATGGTATTGAAGGCGCAAGGTCTGGTGATTACGGTGGATGACGGAGAGCTCCCAACTCTACCTCTTGTAACTTGGAGACCGTTTGTTGTACAGTATGAGGTTTTGCGTTGTCGTATAGGAGCAGCTGGGATGAGTGATTGACCAAAGCTGGTTGGAGACATTCCACAATTGTGTTCAGTTTTCACAGTACACATCTGCGTTAATGCTCATCGCGTTTGTTAGGAAGCTGTGATGATTCACACTGGTGCCAGACAGCCAAACAGTGACCAACACTTTACTAGGGGTAAGTTTGTATTTAGTGCATTGTTTAGGTGCTGAACCAGAATCTAACCAACTTGCTGAGCGCTTGCTATAGTTAAATATAAGCTATTTTTCGTCGCAGGTAACCATTCGGTTCAAAATTCTTTCGTTTGTGTGGCCTTTGAACAGTACAAGAGACTGCTCTGCCAATCATTGAGTTCGTAGGGCACCCATTTATCAATTTTTGTCTATTGTCCTTTTTACCCTGCAAATTTGACGCAAATGAACCAATATTGTTTTCATGCAAACTACAAAAGCTGCTGCTAATTCAGCCGTACGTTGGGTATCACCAGTTTCCACAATCGCCTTTGATTCGTCGTCGTCGACAAAAGTTTTTGGACGACCACGGGATCCATTTTTGAGGTCGAAATTTTCAGAACGGAAGCGGGTAAACCAATAACAGGTGCTGTGTTCGTTTTTAATATTCGCTCCGTAAACGTTGCGTTGTTGTTGTTCTGCCACGACGGTACTCATATACCATAATTACTCGAATTTTAAACGTATATCCATGATGACAAAAAAGATTTAAATTAGACGAAAACATAACGCTAATCAATAAACAAATGACTTATAAATGATTTATAAAATAAAATAAATTTTAAATTAGTATTCTTAGTCAAAAAAAATATTTTGATTTGAAATGGTCATTACTGCAGAACGGCATTTTCATAGGTAAACACCTCTTATTTACGTGATCATTTGGAATAAAATTAATTATACGAAATTTATAAAAGCACAAATGCGTTGTCACCCCTGAGGACTAAGATGGAATGCCTCGTTTCCACTAAAATGGGATCTCCCGATCTCTACACTCACCATACGAAACAGCGAAACACTGCAGTATTAAGCTGCTATTTTAAGCTGTGAGAGCGTGGTCCTTCTCGATGAATGATGATGATGATGAATGATGTTCGTTTCAATCGGTTGAATTTAAAAAAACGAGACTATTCATTGTTTTTTATGGGATTTAGGGAGGATTCGGTTTAATTGTTACGTTACGTGCGACGTAAAATACCCAAACCGGCTACGACTACGGCATTCATTTGGCAGAGCTATTGTGAACCTATCGGATGGCTAAGCCAATCGCTATAATACGGATCTATAGGAACCGATGGTAAATAAATAAATTCACCATTCCTCGCCAATCTTAATCAATTAATTTTAACCAAAAGCAATCTAATGCACGTAGTGTGCTTTAATTGAAATTTACGAAATTTATCTGCACTGAATGGAGAACACAGCACGTTATATAGAATAGAAAAGAATATTTTTAGTCAATACATGTTACAAGTAATTCTTATTGAAAGTAATTTTTCACTCTTATCATTAGTTCCGAAAAAAAACCTCCATCCTGGGAAGAACTAGCAACAAACCTAGTAAAACTGTTTTTAAATTAAATTACACAATATAAAAGGTTGTACAAATCATTTGCAAAATTAACTTTAGAAACACCTTTTCTATTTTTATACCGGTTTTGTTTATTAAAATATTGAAACAAGCTTACAAAGGGAGCTTATATATTTTCTGGGACTTTATTACTATATAATTGTATTTGGTAACAAAATGAATTATATTTACGTTACGAATTGTGCAGATGAACTTTAAACACGCACTCTACCACGTCTTACGTATATTTGTGTACCTAGGCTGCACTAAAAGTATCGGGAATGGAATATTTGCACTGCTCCTGTCATATTAAAATCTTTTTAATTGAAAACTCCTTGGTTTTAAAAAATTGAATACCATTTATTTATTTAAAAAAAAGATTCTCGGTCTTGTCACAAGGTTTTGTCAAACTTTTTTTAGTCGTTGAGAAAATGGAATTGACTCGAGAAAATTCAACAGCGATGATTTATTATGACTTTCGAAGTGGTTTAATACAAAAACAGTGTATTGACCGGATGATTTCTGCATTTGGTGATGAAGACCCATCCAAAACCACAATTTATCGATGGTTTGCTGAATTTCAACGTCGACGTGTCAAGCTCAGTGATGATCCCCGTCAAGGTCGTCCAAAAACTGCAGTCACCCAAGAAAACGTTCATGCTGTCCGTAAGCTGATTGAGGAAGATCGACATGTAACATACAACGCGAAATTCAGGCAACTTTAGACATTGGCATGAGTCAAATACAAATAATCTTGCATGAACAATTAGGCGTAAAAAGTTGTTTTCCCGATGGATAACACATTCGCTCTGTGAAGAGCAAAAAGCGGCTCGCGTTACTTGGTGCGTCAGAACTCTCGAAAGATTCCACGCAGGATCCTCAAATGCTGTATACAACATCGTATCAGGTGACGAATCATGAATATACGCGTACGAACCCGAAACTAAAAACAGTCACGAGTTTGGGTGTTCGAAAATGAGTTAAAGCCAACAAAAATTGTTCGTGCACGGAGTGAAAAAAAATGGTGGCCACGTTTGTCTCCAAAACCGGACATGTTACGACTATTCCTCTTGAGGGACAAAGAACGGTTAATGCAGAATGGTATGCTAGCATTTGTTCGCCACAGGCCGTTTCTGAACTCCGTAAAGAGAACTGCAACTGCCGCATCATCCTCCATCACGCCAATGCGAGTTCTCACACCGCACACAGAACAAAAAGAGTTTTTAGAGCAAGAAAACATAGAATTATTAGAACATCTGCCGTACAGCCCCGACCTAAGCCCTAATGATTTCTATACTTTCCCTAAAATAAAGAATAAATTGCGTGGACAGAGATTTTCATCACCTGAAGAAGCTGTGGACGCCCACAAAACGGCCATTTTGGAGACCCCAACTTCCGAATGGAATGGTTGCTTCAATGATTGGTTCCATCGTATGGAAAAATTTATCAAATTTCGCGGAGACTACTTCGAAAAGCAATAAATACATTTTTAAATAGTAATGTTGTGTCACTTCCTTGATTCCCTGAAATTTTCAGTGCCGCCCCGTACAATAAAATACATGTAAATAATCCCCACTTCCAGCTCTCTGCAAGGGACACACGGAGCGGAAAAATGTCTATGAATAAAATATCAATTACATTTAAATTTTACGACGTATTCGCAACGCTAGTTGTGTACCCTCAATATATAAAATCTGATTTATTTGAACTCCAGCTGTAAAAATAGAGAATATATACATACATACAAAATTCATACTTTTTTGTAAGAATACAGTAGAATAAGAGCATACAGTCGACCTAATGGTAAGTGGATGCTGTGGTCCATAATATATTTCTACATTTGTCGTCTATTAGAAATGAAAATGAAGATTTATTTTATTTATTTATTTATTTACATCCAACTTATATCTAACATTACAGGTTTCTACCCACTGCGATAGATAAAGCACTATTTACAATCCTAAATTACCTATATTACTACATTAACTTATAGCTAATTATCCATAAAGCAAGTTTTGTGAATTCGTTCAGAGTACAAAAGAATAAATCTGTATCTCTGTCGATCAGGTTTAATGATCGAATCGCTCGCGTCAAGGGTGCCTCTCGCAGTAAGTTAGTGCGACATCTAGGGACGGTCAGTAGGTCTTGCTGACGCCGCCGCCATATATACCTAGCCGGAACACAAATATTAATCTTCTTCAACATATTCTCATTAATAATCCTACCCCCATGAACCATAAAAATATATGAAACTAGTCTTAGTTCTCTCCTTACCCTGAGCTGATTGTATCCCACCATACCCAGAACAAGTAATGGGATATTGCAGTGGGTAAAAAGGGTACACCCCATATAACTTAAGATAAAAATACCTTAAAATTTGTTTTGTAATTTCTCCAGCATCAGATCCTACTTCTTCTCATGAGGAGCCCAAATTATTGAATTACACTCCAAATGACTCCGAACTAGCGTGTTGTACAAAGCTATAATAGCTTGCACATTTGTGAAACCGTTAACTGTACGTAACGTAAAACCTAGAGTTCTAAAAGCCTTTTTACATGTTTCAACAATATGATCAATATGTTAAATCAACAGAAAATATTACTCCTAAATCCCTGACTTGCATTACCCTAGACATAGGTGTCTTGTCAATGTAATATGTATACTCTATGGGCTTATGTTTGCGCGTGAAAGATATTGTTAAGCATTTAGCGATATTAAATTGTAATTTGTTATCTTTGCTCAATTCAACAACTCTATTTACGAGTATATCGTCTTGGAGACTGTCACGGTCCTCCAAACTACCTATATCCATCGATAAGTTAAGGTCGTCTGCAAATAACAACGATTAAAATGCGTTGTCACGCTTGAGAACTTAGATGGAATGCCTCGTAACCCGTAAAAAGGGTTTTCGGTTCTCTACACTCACCATACGAAACACATCAGCATTAATAACTACTATTTTACGCCGGTATTCCGTGAGAGGGTGGTCCTTCCCCGGTCGAGCCGATCCATTCATGCTACAACTATACTATAGTCAACCAAATGTAAGAAATACATTTTGACAGCTGTCAGACTTATTGCACCAAGCAAACAAAAAATGGGAACGTAGAATATTCGATTCTTAAAAAAAATCGATATCGATTATTTAGAGTTGGTAATCATTTACAGTTTGGTTTGAATAATAACAAAATAAATTAAAAAGGGATAAATTAAATAACAAGATTTATCAGTTTCTTCGTATTTGTTGTCAGTGCTTATTTCTACAGGCAAAGTTATAAAAATTTAAGATTGGAACCAGACTAAAAATATATTCATTCAAACACTTTCAGGACAACTAGATTTTTTTGAGTTTTCTACCACTTTTGCCCAATCATTATGTGTGACATGAGCACATGCTTCAACAGATATAGAAGAAACAGTCCAAAAAGTTTAAACCGAGTCACAAAATAAGAAGACAAAAAAAAAAGTAAAATCACAAAATTACACACAGTAAGCCCCCCGAAATGGCGGGAGATTAAAATTATGTAGTGGTTTTTTTTAGCGCGGCCTTGTATATGAGTTTTTTTGCCTACAGAAGTTTACGTCGAATTTAAAAAAATAAACTTGTTTTATTCATGATTCATGTAAAATAAGGAATTTTAAAAATAAAAAAATAATTAAACAAATAATACATTAAAAAATAATGGTATTCGATTATTTCAATATTTTTACCGATTATTTGAATATTTTTGCTGATTATTCGCATAACAATGAATTTTAATCATCCAAACACTACGGTAACTTCGGCAGTGTGGCTGTGAAGGATAGTTTATTAAGTAATACACCAATGACAAAAAAACTACTAATTAATATTTTTTATCATAATTAAATCTCATTTCTCAGGGCAAGGTGCTCGTCGTTAGTCTCATAGTACGCGAGCAACTCGAGTTCGATTTTCGTCGACAATGAAATAGTTAATTGCAATTTATTAATCTGAGGAAACAAAGTGTTTTTAAGACATGTAAAGTCAACACCCACTGGGGCAACACGGCGTTCTAATTCTAAAGCAAAAGTGAAAAAAGTTTATTTAATTATACATGTACACAATATACAATGATGTGTTATTTACCAATTTATGGACTGTTGTCGGAAATAAAGTTTTATTATTATTATTTTGGGGTATCTATATAGTTTTCTCATCTGGTTGGGTTCTATAAATATTTAATTATAAATGAAAATGAAATGATAAATATACATAAATATCAATAAAATAAAATAAAATAAATACAAAAAAAATACGTAAATAAATAAAAGTCCAACCAGATGAAAGCCCTCAGCAGGGGAGACCAAACTGCCGAGGTTTAGGGGGAAAGGGAAAGAAACCGGCGGACGATGCGGGCGGTATCGAGGAGCACTGCCTTCTGCATTAGAGCCGGGAGCGGTCCGTCACGGAGTCCCTGTCGCCTCAGATGACCCGACAGGCTGACCGACATTAGCCCATTAGCAGAGATAAATACAGGAATAATTGCGGCTGGCAGACCATCCCATATGTCATTATTATTATTAATACTAACCGTGTAGTGGCGGTGTAAGAATATCCACTGCCCCATATCGTGCCGTGGGTGTCGTGAGAGGCGGCAGATGGAGACTGAAGCAGAACACGGACAGCATGTTCCTGATGACAACAATAAAAATACTAACCGTGTAGTGGCGGTGTAAGAATATCCACTGCCCCATATCGTACCGTGGGTGTCGTGAGAGGCGGCAGAGGAGACTGAAACAGAACACGGACAGCATGTTCCTGATGACAACAAAAAACTGCGGTTGCTAGTGCACCAACCGTGGCAACTTGGGCTTGGGAAATCCGTTTTTAGGGTAATCTATGGGGGGTGGGGTGGGGCGAGCAGGTCTATGTTCAGCTGTAGACTTTTGATAGACTGTTATAATTTAAGGAATAAATAAAACGATTGATTCATAAAGAAATTAAGCGAGGGATGCTGGGAGGGATGCCGCTGCACACATGTTAATTGTAAGGACGCAAGGCGATAGATATTAATAGATTTGCTGTGTCTTTATTCTGCTCCGTTATAACTTTTGTTCTTTATTTGTAGTGTCTGAAATATAGACTCGGATAAATTACCATTTACAGGATATAATCGAATAGGATATGTTTTTTTTAAAAATATAGATTACAATAATACTTATTAGAAGTCATTTGAGATTTTACCACTGGTTCGGAAAAGTTGTGGGAAGAACCAGCAATACTTTTTTTTAAATATCAATTAACTTAATATGTTATATTACAAAATAAATTATGAAAAAGTCTAGAAACATCACGGTGGCGATCATCTCATTCCCAGGGGTTACTATCAATAAAATACCCATGTTTTTTTCTTATTTATTAGTTTATTACATAATATCTTAATTTACTTACTTATTTTAAATAATATATTTAGTTGATGGTTTATACTTAACAAATTGTGCGTACTACATATGTCATACTCATTGATTGATCGTCCGTTTTTAGGGTTCCGTAACCAAAAAAGTTACCAACGGGACCCCACTACTAAGCCTCCACTGTCCATCCGTCGGTGCGTACGTCCGTCTGGCTGTATCTCACGATCCGCAGTAGGTAGACAGTTGAAATTTTACCACAGAATGTGTATTTCTGTTGCCACTATAACAACAAAAATAATAATAAAAATAAATTAATAATTGCATGGGGCTCTCCTACTAACAACGTGTTTAACGATGGTACGGAATCCTTCATGCGCAAGTCCGACTCGCACTCAGTCGGTTATTCAAAAACGCTCTCGTCACTTGCTCGCAAGTAACCGTCGCGAACTCATCTATGATTTTGCTGCGCCACCACGTGGCTTTACTAACGACTGGTTCCTATCCAGTGGGCGGTTGCTTCCAATAGTGCCACCCTTATTTAACAATTTTGCTGCGCCACCACGTGACTTTACTAACGACTGGTTCCTATCCAGTGGGCGGTTGCTTCCAATAGTGCCACACTTATTTAACAATTTTACTGCGCCACCACGTGGCTTTACTAACGACTGGTTCCTATCCAGTGGGCGGTTGCTTCCAATAGTGCCACACTTATTTAACAATTTTGCTGCGCCACCACGTGGCTTTACTAACGACTGGTTCCTATCCAGTGGGCGGTTGCTTCCAATAGTGCCACACTTATTTAAAAATATTGCTGCGCCACCACGTGACTTTACTAACGACTGGTTCCTATCCAGTGGGCGGTTGCTTCCAATAGTGCCACACTTATTTAACAATTTTACTGCGCCACCACGTGGCTTTACTAACGACTGGTTCCTATCCAGTGGGCGGTTGCTTCCAATAGTGCCACCCTTATTTAACAATTTTGCTGCGCCACTACGTGGCTTTACTAACGACTGGTTCCTATCCAGTGGGCGTTTGCTTGCAATAGTGCCACCCTTATTTAACAATTTTGCTGCGCCACCACGTGGCTTTACTAACGACTGGTTCCTATCCAGTGGGCGGTTGCTTCCAATAGTGCCACACTTATTTAACAATTTTACTGCGCCACCACGTGGCTTTACTAACGACTGGTTCCTATCCAGTGGGCGGTTGCTTCCAATAGTGCCACCCTTATTTAACAATTTTGCTGCGCCACTACGTGGCTTTACTAACGACTGGTTCCTATCCAGTGGGCGTTTGCTTGCAATAGTGCCACCCTTATTTAACAATTTTGCTGCGCCACCACGTGGCTTTACTAACGACTGGTTCCTATCCGGTGGGCGGTTGCTTCCAATAGTGCCACACTTATTTAACAATTTTGCTGCGCCACCACGTGGCTTTACTAACGACTGGTTCCTATCCAGTGGGCGTTTGCTTGCAATAGTGCCACCCTTATTTAACAATTTTGCTGCGCCACCACGTGGCTTTACTAACGACTGGTTCCTATCCAGTGGGCGGTTGCTTCCAATAGTGCCACCCTTATTTAACAATTTTGCTGCGCCACCACGTGACTTTACTAACGACTGGTTCCTATTCAGTGGGCGGTTGCTTCCAATAGTGCCACCCTTATTTAACAATTTTGCTGCGCCACCACGTGACTTTACTAACGACTGGTTCCTATCCAGTGGGCGGTTGCTTCCAATAGTGCCACCCTTATTTAACAATTTTGCTGCGCCACCACGTGTCTTTACTAACGACTGGTTCCTATCCAGTGGGCGGTTGCTTCCAATAGTGCCACACTTATTTAACAATTTCGCTGCGCCACCACGTGGCTTTACTAACGACTGGTTCCTATCCAGTGGGCGGTTGCTTCCAATAGCGTCACCCTTATTTAACAATTTTCGCTGAATAAAAATTTAATACGTTTTAAAAGATAGGTACATCGTGCAAGTGTATTACCGACTGTTTGCAGTTTGGATTAACTAGTATTACTAGTTTGTGCTTGTCCTTAATATTTACAGGTTTTTTTTTTTATAAAAAATATCTTTTGTTTCAGTTTTAATTAAATTAACATGCCTACCCATACAATATTTTATATTATTTTTAAATAAAACAAATTCAATACTAAAACAAAAAAAAATTGTAAAACAACGCTGAATTTTACGGATATTTATGAGTATCATCATGCCACCCAGTTCAAGTTTTATTGAAGTCCTAACACTAATTGATTTCTCTATCAAAATGATTGTTCTAGGCAGTATGAGTCTGTAAATCTGTTTTACTTCATTTTAGTTATTTTAGTTAAACTAAAGAGGAAAAGAATTGCATCTAGAGGTTCGGCCCAACACTCAAATTGATGTAACAAAATGGATTAACTATTTTATACGACTGTACTTCATCACACGTCTTGTTATGATAGGGCGGCTGCTTGACCGCAGATAAGTGCGAAATGAACAGCGTGGGTGGAACTCAAGCGTCAAGGGAGTGTTTCAATAAAGACTAGAAGCAGTCACAAGGAGTTTTGGGCTATTTTATTAAGTTCTATCGTATGTAGCCATTTTTTTATTTGTTTCTGTAGTGACAACTTACGTAAAAAATGTGAAATGGTGAGGTAACAATTTAAAACTAATTTTTACAAGTTTGTGAAGCACAGTCCGAGTACGACTGACAGTTTTTTAACGCTACAGCCCCACACTAGGATTTTTTCATACAGAATTTTCACAAGGACAATTATTTGTATACATATAGTTGTTTCGCGCGTGATTCGAACCCGCGGTCCTTAGCACCGTAACTCATTGTCAGGCCACTACGCCACTGAGCCGTCAGTTCATACAGAAATAAACTTATATTTTAACATTTTAGTTATACAATTTTTCTTGTTTTAAAAATTTAATAAAATCACACTACTTAATGTTTAATAATTTAAGGTGTTCAAACTTAAATCTTAAGGTAAGTTGCCCCGTGGCGCAGTGACTTAGCGATGAGTCGCGGCGGTGAGGGTCGCGGGTTCAAATCCCGCATGGAATAAGTAATTGTATGGGCTACGAATAGTTGTTTTAGGTATGGATGTTTATCGTTGTGCAATTTATGTATGTAAGCTGCCTCCACGATACAGGGAAAAATCCTAGTGTGTGTGTAACATTATCATTTAGAAGAAGAATAATAAAATATAAACTGACTGTTGGCAGGTCCGCCACTAGGTTGAGTGACGAACTAAGTTAGCTGAATCAATTGCCTAGAACCTTGTATTGTGTTAATCTTGTAATCACGATATAGCTGCTGCGTGACTCTACCACGTATGATTACCTCCTTGTTAGATGTCCAACTACCATTTTATCCACACAAACCTATCTGCGAATTAGCTGAGTGCACTGCGTGGGTTCTGGTTTTCCTTTAGCAATTTTTCTCTTATAACATTGCTCTCTTGACATATTCATCCTTAAACAACATGATTAATTAGATATAAGACATTATTTTACCGTATGTTGGCAGCATAAGAGGGTCTCATCCCATGGATGTCGTAGGAGCTGACTAAAGAAATTTTCCGATAGATTTCGTGGGCTCTGCATAAGTGACGAATGCAGCATCTAAGACTAAGCTAACCAAATGTAGCGATTACTGTAACCTTTCCTTACTAGGTATGCAAAAATCCAAAGTACAACAGTGGTCTCTTTAAAGACCTACGAGGACAACTTTAATCATGAAACAAGAACATTTTTAAATGACTTTTGCATCTTCAGCGCAGTTGTTAAGACAACCGCCGCGGGCAACGTGTTCTAATTGGATAAGTGGGTCTACGCTAGAGGAGCCGAGCACGAGCTGGGCACAAGCCAACAGCTCTACTTGCGGTGTTGAGTGTGGACGTACAACGAGCCTACAACATGCAAATCGATGTATGCGATGCAAATCCCTTAGTGTTCGTCAAAAAACCGACAATAAGCGGAGCACAGTCGAGCATGAACCAAACGCTCGAAGCGCGCTCGTGCGAGGCTTGTAAGTCGGTCCACACTACATGAATTTGTGCTCGACACATGCTCCGCTCGTGCACGTCTCGTATAGCGTAGACCCATGCCAAGAGTTTGAATTCCGTACGGATCAAGTATTTTTATGACCTAAGATTATGTCTTAAACCACCTCCACGTTGCAGTTGCAGGTGAAGTTCCTATGATAATAGGTAAAGTAAATTTGCTGGGCACAAGCCTCCTCTCATTTCTAAGAGGGTTTTAGGGCTAAAAAAGCGTCCGCCGCGCTGCCTTTGAACGCATTGGCGTTTGACAGATTTCACATGCTTTCGAGTTTTTTTATGTCTCACTCATGCAGGTTTCCTCACGGTCTTTTCCTTTAGCGCTAAGCACATGGTATATCAGCACTTAAAATTGCAATTAATAATTTCATTGATGCCAGCGGGGATTGGACCCGGGTTGCCAGCGTACTGTAAAATATAATTTCATAATATGTCTTGATTAAGACCTTCGTAGCTCATTTAGCTCATATTACTGCATTATACACATAAACGAGATATTAAGAGTGAACACTCAACAGTACTGCACGTTGGGTCCCAGCCTGGCAGACATCACTAATTGACCTGTAGCGGCCCGTTTTGTAATTTTTTTGCTCCTCTCAAACCAGATGCCTTAAATTTCAGATGTTCACTTTGAACAGCGAATTCAAAGAGTATTATTTGTGTGGATAATGCATTTAAGAGTTAAAAATATTTATATAGTAGTTATTAAATAAAATATCATAATTATAATACTATATTTTCGCGCCGCTTTGCTTGCGTGCATTTAGTCTCTATAAACTGTTAAAGAAAGTGAAATCAACTACACAAGAACAAAAATTATATAATCATCGAAAGTTGTTGATATGCGGAAGATAAAAAAAAGCATTACATAGATTTTGGTCGTGTATCGTGGATGCGGTTTACATACATAAATTGCACAAGGATAAACATCCAGACCCAGAATAATTATTTGTATGTCATAAAATTATATGTTCGGAACGAGCCCGCGCATTTCAGCGCCTAACTTAATTCTAAGCCGGTCTGTCCCGGAACTTTTTCTTACGTGTGGTGAAGATGCCATTGCAAATACAAGAATTTGAATATTGTCGCTGGATTCCATCATTGAAGCATAATCTCGTAGAGATATTTATATGGGCAAGCACTAGGGTACCCCCTTTCCAACAAAAAAAAAATTGAAATCGGACAACTTGGTAAAAAATTATCACTGCACACAAAAATTAGGTTACCTATATACCAAACTAGTAGAAGCTGTTATAATGTTTATACTCAGCAGTCATCAAGTCAGTAGTCATAGGTCAATTCCGCAGATCCCTAGTAACGTCTTGTCCATTTTTAATCGAGCGCCCGTGGGCGAGCGCGACACATTGTGAGGGGGGTGGTTTTCACGAATACTAAAACTAACATCTAGATATGTAAGCGGATATGCAAACTTCGAGAAAATGTTTGGTTTATAACGTAATTTTATGTGTTACAAAATTAAAAAGATAGTAATATTTTATACCCTATTATGAATTTTCTTTTATTAACTGTAATTAACAATTTTACACTATCTAACCATTGCTATTATTAGGCGTATCAATATAAGGTTACATATGTTAATATTAATAATTAATTAATTACTATCATAAAATGTAATAATAATATATTAAATCATGGTTATGACACTGCACATCACAGATAAATCCTATTGAACTGTATGTGCGCAAGTAATTAAAAAGAAATATGTACTTAGCATATTCTTTTTTTATATATGTATGTAATTTTTTTATTACTAACCAGTAATATTTTCACAAACGAAATTATCTCTTATTACATTCACGAACACAAATCAATTTGTAGCAACTTGATTTAATAATCGCCTTCTTTCCTTGCTCGACCTTGAATTAGGAAAATCGAAACCACTTAGTGACGCCTATTGTTCTACATTTTCATTCGTTAGGTTAATTTTGTTAATTTTTTTATTAAATTAATTAATTAAAAATTGCGATCATTTTTAAATGTTTTACTAAATTTTAGAACATTTGTACATAGCAGCCTATCAAGGTCACTGATGGACAAAGGCCTCCCCATAGATTGCCACATAAGGGGCACTTGTTCTACAGCTGCCACGCTTGCCAGGTGGGCTTGCAACAGTTTTTTCAAGTTGTAGCATGACGTTGCCACCCACCTCCTGGTTTGTTTCCCTACGACACCCACGGGACGATATGGGGTAGGTTTGGAATTATTTACACCGATATTATTTTTTATTAATTTATTTAAACTTACCAACTAAGTACATATGAAACTTTTTAGCTATATTTACTTATAACCTTATAACACTATTGTTGGCGATGCGAGATAAACATCTCATTAATTCTTTAAATATTTCTTAAAGAATTTGAGGACTAATTAATTTTTATTAAATGCTAATTTCTGAGTAAAGAAAGGTTATTTATAGTAGCTTAGATTCATGCTTTACATGGTAATCGGCTATGTAATACTATATAAATAAAGAATTAAGAACGTTCTATTCGTTTTTTTGCACTTTTTATTGTTTTATGTATGAAGTCTTTTAAAATTTTAATCACCCATAAGTCATACCAATGTGTTAGATAAAGACAGTTTAATGCTAGTGTGAAATGGTGTATATGTAAGACAAAGATAAGTATAAATCCAGAGGATTGTGCAAATTTAGAGTTTGCCAACTTATATAGGTATATTATTATTATTTAATAGGTAATTAGCAGAAAGAAAAAAGCAAGTCCTAACCGTATCATGAGAATATTAATTAAATATTATTTTTATAATCAAAGTTTTAAAAATGTTTAAAAGCAAATTTTTAACATTTTATCTAACTTTTGTGTTAAAGTAAGAAGATAGAAATGTCAATGACATACAATTTTAATAATAAAAATAGCGAAATAATGGGAATATTAAATAATACATTAAATATGTAATTTTGCTTCAAGTTTTGTTTAAAAATCTGTTTAAAGTTTTTATTCAATAATTGAATAAAAATATTTATGGAAATTGTATTATAAAACTGTATTTAATATTTTAAGGTTTGTGACCATAAGAAATTATTTATAGGGTAACTATATTATGCTTTATATTTTATTAATGCCTTTATATAATGTGAATGTTTAATTGTTTTATGATTTGTTTAAATTTGTAATTTTTCTGAAATATAGTTGTTTTTTGTTATTATTTCGAGGTATAAAATAAGATGCAATATATGGAAATGTGATAGTGAAAATCATCGATACAGTAGGGGGTTTTCGCGGCTAATTCTCCTTAAGGTTTAGTTTTAGTAAGTCGCTTAATTATCGATTCATTCGGGACCAGCTATAGTTTCCAGTTATAAACTTATAAATCAAGGAAGAAAACAAAATTAGGAAGAAAACAGTAAAAGTAGTGAAACTTCAGTATCACATTTCCAAGGGGCAGTTACGAATAATGCTGCTTTATTTCACCGGTGTGTACCTTATAAGCAGGGAAACAGATACATAGAATACAGTCCACTAAGTTCATGACTGACGTCTGGACCAGGACCATTCACTGGAGCCCGTAATCTTAGTCGTCAACCACTTTTTTTAAGAAACGGACTTGTCGCACGGAGTGGAACGTCTAGGTTCACGCTCACTGGGTTGCTTCGAACCCAGCGTAGTGGTGTAGGTTGTCCCTGATAGGAGATGCAAGAACAGTATCTCATAAGTCCGTTGTGGTAGGACTTCGCGGCCGGACGAAGAAACTAGCCGAAGGAAGAGGCGCGGACAACGTCTCCCTTTTTTGGTTGTTATGAACCAAGTCTTTTTACTAAATATATGTACTTAAATTAAAGGTGAGTACAACACTTAGATTAATGCAATTATTTTATTTAAAAACGAAAAATGAAATGGAGTGTAAGATTTAAGTAAAAAGAGCAAATATTTAAATAAAACGGTAAAATAAAGTTATATTAAATACAGTTATTTAATTTTTATTACCATTTAGAATGAATGTTTGTGTCTTGTAACTCGATATCCTTATCTATATATACTTGAAACTGACTAACAGTGTCTGAAAAGATATCTATATTATGTATGTTTGCCTTTTTTAAAAGTCGATTATATTTGGATACAGCAAGTAATATTGGGCTATTCATTCCTTCATATCATCATAATTTTTCCTTCTTCTTGGCACAAATAATTAGGCATACGTATGCAGCCGAGTCGATGGCTTAGGCTTTCCAACTAGAGAAAGTAATTCAGGGCAGTCAATGGCACCGTTGAGAATCAATCAATCATCCAAAAGAAGCTTGTAAAGAATGGTCTTTCTGCTGATGTAAAGCTGCGTAAAGGCTCCGCGCGGCAAACCATCGAACATTGGCTCGCGCGGCAGCCGCGCGCAATGGATACTGTGTTGCCGCGCGCGGCAATTCGAACCAATCCGTGTCGGTTTTTGACGGCGCGGCAAAGGAATCTCAGCGAGTTGTGCGCGCAGCTGGAACGGTCGCTTACGTATTTAGGTTAGCGCGCGCGAGAAAAACATGGATAGACAAGTATCTTACTTTAATTAGATTGTTATGGTACTAAACAATTTCTATGGAACAGTAACCGTAGTGAGTATAACAACAAATCATTAAGAAAAGATGCTTGCAATGAAATCAGTGCAGAAATGGGCTTGCCCGTTGCACTTCGTCGTCATACACCGTCCATGGTTGCCGAGCACAAAATAAACGTTCGTTGGCGGATCGACTGCCGCGCGCGTCTGCCTCGCTGTAGTTAAACTGTGCGCTACAATGGAGAAGATAACCATTTTTTGTTTTATACGCCAAAAAATTTTACAAAAAATTACGAGAATAACTGTGTTTTGTAATTTTTTTCCATCTTCAAAACTGACCGAGATATAAAGGCGCAAAGTTAACATTTTCGGTTTAAGCCGCGGGCCGAGAGCGACATCGTTGATGACGTCACGATTTCCATCTTCGTGAGAGCGACCCGACGCGCACTTAGAAAATCAAAACATTTACTTAAAAATGTGCCCGTCGCGCGCGGATCTACTTGCTATCTATTTTTAACAAGAAACATTATAGAACATTACACCATCTATTAAATATTGTGCTGTGCCTCAATGTAAAAATACGGCCACAAAAACACCTGCAAAATTGTTTTTTAATGTGCCTAGAAATCCTACCATCAGAAAAAAATGGACAAGTGCTATGAGAAGAGCACGTCCTTTAGGACCAAACACGGTAGCATATTGTGAGGATCATTTGGATGTAAGTATTCAAATAATAATAACCTTCACATGATAAGCAAGTATATAAGTGAGTATATAAGCAAGTATATAAACAAGTAGTAATTATATAAGCATGTATATAAGCAAGTAAATAAGCAAGTATATAAGCAAGTACATAAGCAAGTATATAAGCAAGTATATAAGCAAGTAAATAAGCAAGTATATAACCAAGTAAATAAGCAAGTTAATTAGCAGGTATATAAGCAAGTATATAAGCAAGTAAAAAAATAAGCAAGTATATAAGTAGGTATATAAGCAAATGTAAAAGCATGTATATAAGCAAGTAAATAAGCAAGTAAATAAGCAAGTATATAAGCAAGTATATAAGCAAGTAAATAAACAAGTATATAAGTAAGTATATGAGCAAGTACATAAGCAAGTAAATAAGCAAGTATATGAGCAAGTATATAAGTAAGTATATGTACAACTATATAAGCAAGTATATAAGCAAGTATATAAGCAAGTATATAAGTAAGTACATAAGTAAGTATATAAGCAAGTATATAAGCAATAAATAAGCAAGTATATAATCAAGTAAATAAGCAAGTTATTAAGCAGGTATATAAGCCAGTATATAAGCAAGTTTATATGCAAGTATATAAGTAATTATATAAGCAAGTATATAAGTAAATGTATGAGGAAGTATATAAGTAAGTATATAAGCAAGTAGTAGTAGTATATAAGCAGGTATATAAGCAAGTAAATAACAAAGTATATAAGCAAGTAAATAAGCAAGTATATAAGCAAGTATATAAGTAATTAAATGAGCAATTATATAAGCAAGTATATAAGCAAGTATATAAGCAAGTATATAAGCATGTATATAAGCAAGTATATAAGCAAGGATATAAGCAAGTATAAAAAAGCAAGTATAAAAAGCAAGTAAATAAGCAAAATACAAGCAAGTATATAAGCATGTATATAGGTCAGTATATAAGTAAGCAAGTATATAAGTAATTATTTAAGCAAGTATAAAACCAAGTATGTGAGCAAGTATATGAGCAAGTATATAAGTAAGTATATGAGCAAGTATATAAGCAAGTATATAAGCAAGTAAATAAGCAGGTATATGAGCAAGTATATAAGTAAGTATATAAACAACTATATAAGCAAGTATATAAGCAAGTAAATAAGCAAGTATATAAGCAAGTACATTAGCAAGTATATAAGCAAGTATATAAGCAATAAATAAGCAAGTATATAATCAAGTAAATAAGCAAGTTATTAAGCAAGTATATAAGCAAGTATATAAGCAAGTATATATGCAAGTATATAAACAATTATATAAGCAAGTATATAAGCAAGTGTATGAGCAAGTATATAAGTAAGTATATAAGCAAGTAGTAGTAGTATATAAGCAGGTATATAAGCAAGTATATAACAAAGTATATAAGCAAGTAAATAAGCAAGTATATAAGCAAGTATATAAGTAATTAAATGAGCAAGTATATAAGCAAGTATATAAGCAAGTAAATAAGCAAGTAAATAAGCAGGTATTTAAGCAAGTATATAAGCAAGTATATAAGCAAGGATATAAGCAAGTATATAAGAAAGTAAATAAGCAAGTATATAAGAAAGTAAATAAGAAAATAGTATATAAGTAAGTATATAAGTAAGTATATAAGCAAGTATATAAGTAAGTATATGAGTAAGTATATAGGCAAGTATGTAAGTAACTATATAAGCAAGTATATAAGCAAGTATGTAAGCAACTATATAAGCAAGTATTTAAGTAAGTATATGAGCAAGTATATAAGCAAGTATATAAGCAAGTATATAGGAAAGTATATAAGCAAGTATATAAGTGAGTATATAAGTAAGTAAATAAACAAGTATATAAGTAATTATATGAGCAAGTATATAAGCAAGTAAATAAGCAAGTATATAAGCAAGTATATAAGCGTGTATATAAGCAAGTAAGTAAGCAAGTATATAAGCATGTATCTAAGCAAGTAAATAAGCAAGGAAATAAGCAAGTATATAAGCAAGTATACAAGCAAGTATATAAGCAAGTAAATAAGCAAGTATATAAGCAAGTAAATAAGCAAGTAAATAAGCAGGTATTTAAGCAAGTATATAAGCAAGTATATAAGCAAGGATATAAGCAAGTATATAAGAAATTAAATAAGCAAGTATATAAGCAAGTAAATAAGCAAATAGTATATAAGTAAGTATATAAGTAAGTATATAAGCAAGTATATAAGTATGTATATGAGTAAGTATATAAGCAAGTATATAAGTAATTATATAAGCAAGTATATAATCAAGTATGTAAGCAAGTATATAAGCAAGTATATAAGTAAGTATATGAGGAAGTATATAAGCAAGTATATAAGCAAGTAAATAGGAAAGTATATAAGCAAGTATATAAGTGAGTATGTAAGTAAGTAAATAAACAAGTATATAAGTAATTATATGAGCAAGTATATAAGCAAGTATATAAGCAAGCAAATAAGCAAGTATATAATCAAGTAAATAAGCAAGTTAATAAGCAGGTATATAAGTAAGTGTAAAAGCAAAGTATATAAGTAAGTATATAAGCAAGTATGTAAGTAAGTATGTAAGCAAGTATATAAGCAAGTATATAAGCAAGTATATAAAAAAGTATATAAGTAAGTGTATAAGCAAGTATATAAGCAAATAAATAAGCAAGTATATAAACAAGTATAGAAGCAAGTAAATAAGCAAGTATACAAGCAAGTATATAGTAAGTATATAAGTAAGTATATAAGCCAGTATATAAGTGATTATATAAGCAAGTATATAAGCAAGTATTTGAGCAAGTATATAAGCAAGTAAATAAGCAAATAGTATATAAGCAAGTACATAAGAAAGTATATAAGCAAGTATATAAGCAAGTATATAAGTAAGTATATAAGTAAGTATATAAGCAAGTATATAAGCAAGTATATAAGCAAGTATATAATCAAGTATATAAGTAAGTATATAAGTTAGTATATAAGCAAGTATATAAGTAAGTATATAAGCAAGTAAATAAGCAAGTCAATAAGCAGTAATATAAGCAAGCAAGTAAATAAGCAAGTAAATAAGCAAGTATATATGCAAGTATGTAAGCAAGTATATAAGCAAGTAAATAAGCAAGTATATAAGCAAGTATATAAGCGTGTATATAAGCAAGTAAGTAAGCAAGTATATAAGCATGTATCTAAGCAAGTAAATAAGCAAGGAAATAAGCAAGTATATAAGCAAGTATACAAGCAAGTATATAAGCAAGTAAATAAGCAAGTATATAAGCAAGTAAATAAGCAAGTAAATAAGCAAGTATATAAGCAAGTATATAAGCAAGTAAATAAGCAAGTAAATAAGCAGTTATATAAGCAAGTATAAAAGCGTGTATATAAGCAAGTAAATAAGCAAGTAAATAAGCAAGTATATAAGCAAGTATATAAGCAAGTATATAAGTATGTTATAAGCAAGTATATAAGCAAGTATATAAGCAAGTATATAAGCAAGTATATAAGAAAGTAAATAAGCAAGTATATAAGCAAGTAAATAAGCAAACAGTATATAAGTAAGTATTTGCAAGTATATAAGTAAGTATATAAGCAATTATATAAGTAATTATATTAGCAAGTATATAAGCAAGTATTTAAGCAAGTATATGAGCAAGTATATAAGTAAGTATATGAGCAACTATATAAGCAAGTATATAAGCAAGTATATAAGCAAGTAAATAAGCAAGTATATAAGCAAGTATATAAGTAATTATATAAGTAAATATATAAACAAGTATATAAGTAATTATATGAGCAAGTATATAAGCAAGTATATAAGCAAGTAAATAAGCAAGTATATAAGCAAGTATATAAGCAAGTATATAAGCGAATAAATAAGCAAGTAAATAAGCAGGTATATAAGCAAGTTTATAAGCAAGTATATAAGCAAGTATATAAGTAAGTATATAAGCAAGTATATAAGCAAGTATATAAGCAAGTATATAAGCAAGTATATAACAAAGTATATAAGCAAGTAAATAAGCAAGTATATAAGCAAGTATATAAGCAAGTATATAAGCAAGTATATAAGCAAGTATATAAGCAAGTATATAAGCAAGTATATAAGCATGTATATAAGCAAGTATATAAGCAAGTATATAAGCAAGTAAATAAGCAAGTATATAAGAACGTAAATATGCAAGTATATAAGCAAGTATATAAGCAAGTATATAAGTAAGTATATAAGTAAGTATATAAGCAAGTATATAAGTAAGTATATGAGTAAGTATATAAGCAAGTATGTAAGCAAGTATATAAGCAAGTATATAAGTAAGTATATAAGCAACTATATAAGCAAGTATATAAGCAAGTATATAAGCAAGTATATAAGCAAGTATATAAGCAAGTATATAAGTGAGTATATAAGTAAGTATATAAACAAGTATATAAGTAATTATATGAGCAAGTATATAAGCAAGTAAAAAGTAAGTATATAAGCAAGTATATAAGCAAGTATATAAGCAAGTATATATGCAAGCAAATAAGCAAGTATATAATCAAGTAAATAAGCAAGTTAATAAGCAGGTATATAAGTAAGTATATAAGCATGACATAAGTAAGTATATGAGCAAGTATATAAGTAAGTATATAAGCAAGTATATAAGCAAGTATATAAGCAAGTAAATAAGCAAGTATATAAGCAAGTATATAAGCAAGTACATAAGCAAGTATATAAGCAAGTATATAAGCTTACTTGCTTTATCACGTATAAGGCGTATTTGCAAGGGAAGGGAAGGTCTCAAAAGTCCCTTACATGTCTTTAATTAGCAAGCAAGTGGGTCGCACCCTAATATTGCGAGAGACGGATACCCATAATGTACAAAGTATAGTTGCAGTTTCTTAATTTTGTTTAATATTAACTTAGCTTTAGGCTTACCGAGAGTGGGTCAATGGCTTAGCGACCCGAGTTCAATTCTAGTTAAATAAATTTGTTAAAAGAAATTTTGCAATTACTATGCAGGTTCAGTAGTTTAGGAATTATAATTTGTCAAAGTTTCTTAATTTTGTCACTCAATGACTAGCTAACATGCAACATCTTATTTTGACCATGTCAATATTAAAATCTTTTTATATTTTAAATAAATAGATTGACTTGGCAATCGCACTAAATAATCGAATTTAACATAATATATGTATTACTTGTGAGATACATTGTGTTTTCATGCGATGGCCCAAGTCAATCTATTTATTAAAAATATAAAAGATTTTTAATATTGATATGATCACAATAAGATGTTGTTATGTTAGCTAATTACGTCATAAATTAAGACA
Source organism: Parnassius apollo (assembly GCA_907164705.1). Lineage (NCBI taxonomy): Eukaryota > Metazoa > Arthropoda > Insecta > Lepidoptera > Papilionidae > Parnassius > Parnassius apollo. Next base: position 39,336 of record CAJQZP010001328.1, read on the forward strand.
GAAAGACCCTTAAGTAGGGACTGAATAAATTAACCAATTTGGTATGTAACCATATCAAATATAGATCACAACTTTTTACGATAGAAGAACTGATTTGCGAGACCTGGTTTTTTTACAAGTTATGTTTTTGATGGCATCTTATATTTAAAACAATTTCGTCATTGCATCGTATCGCGAATCAAAGCACCCTGTCAGTATTCTATCAACAACCATCGTGCGGATTGAATGCGATGTAGTTAGTGGGTCATTTGTCAACGAGAAAGCAAGCCACATAATTTATGAATTTGTACCTAATGCACCACCACCACCAGAGAAGCTTTTATTAATTAATAGTGATTTATGTTTGTTTAGAAATTTGTGTAAGTAACAAGTTGTTTTGAATGAAGTAGGCAAATAATTAAAGACTGAAATGGCTTGATATCTTGTGATGTGGCGTACAACATTAAATCTTTGTGTAATTGAATTTAATCTTCTGTTTTTTCTTTCTTTGTTTGTTTCATATTTGTGCAAGTTCTTTATTAAATATGTAAGTAAAAGTAGGATATACAGAGAGGGGACCGTTAATATGCCAATGCTTATATATTAATAATTCATTTATAGCTGTCTCTCCAGAACACTATTCTATAACGAAGTTTAGATTCTACTAGAGCACAAGTGGTAAAACAACTGAATTCAATACAAATAAAATGAGATCAATGTAGTCGAAGTCAATTATATACGCATTATTAAGATAACTCATAAATTACTGGTCAAATATTTATCAAATTGATATGAAAAAAAGTATCATCAAAATCGATTCACCAAAATAAAAGTTCTTAAGTAACAAATATGAAAGAGAACCTCTTCCTTTTTTTAGTCGGTTAAATAAACCAAGTTAAGCAGCTTTAACTTAATTTTTTCTCGTAAACAATTTGAAGCATAGCATGCTGAACTAAAAGTGGATTCCAGTGCTTTAAGCTCCTACTTCCAATTCAAATACATACGAGTATCAATGTGAATTCCTATAAATTTAGCTGATTGATCAAAATCAATATGATAATAACATTTATAACATCAAGGCTAAATCAGAATTGTCATTTAAGGTTAGAGCAATTGTGGAGATAAGTGTATTTTGCAAGATGATGTTAAGATCAGGATTAAGAAAGGAATGTTTCAGTGGTTCAATCATGCAGAACAAATGAGCGAGGAAAGACCACTTAGCATCTTCTATATGCTCCTTTGTCACACGGAAAGCTAAAAACTTTACCCCTTCATAAAGGAGTTGAGTCACTTCAGCCATTTCCGAAAATTCGGTGAGCTTACACGTTAAAAAAACATACGCGTCAAATATAGAACATCTACCTTTTTTGAACTCGTTTAAAACTGTAAGTAAAGTCAAACTTCATTTCACGGCAAAGACCAGAGGGAATGCACTCTACCTACATACCCTTGGAGTTAAAAGGGTGTCGTGCCTTTACCACCTACTTCCGGACGTTACGGCTTTTAAGTAGCCATATTTTATAAATGGTTGTATGCTGTCTTTGGCACGTATAACATTTCAAATTTATGGACCTTACGCCAGTAAGCTAATATTATATCCAATTTTATATTCAAAGTGAAATCTTATTCTGTATAATATACATATGACATTGTATTTAATAACTTTTTGTTCTGTTACTTACATGATATATAGTTTATTTAGCTTTTTTTGCAGGTGCGTTGCCAGCCTTTTAGAAAAGAGTAAGCTCTTTTCTTGAAGGTCCCTAAGTCGTATCAGTCCAGAAAATTCGCTAGTGGTAAACAACACAGAAAAGCTGTACGAGGAAGAAAATTCGCAGTAAAGCGCACAGTGGTGGACCGCCAAGCATCCAGATAGTGAGGATGATATTGTAAATTTTGACGCGATGTGCGTTCGCAAAATTTGGCGGCTGGAACTAATCCGAACCATTCCTCAGAACACTTACCGTAGAAGATGCGATAGAAAATGCAAAGGGATGCAACATCCTCGCGCAGCGCCAGTGAACGAGCCGATCAGAAAGAACTCAGTCGTCGGCGATTCAAACCACTCTGCGCTGGATGCGGTCAAGTGGAAGAAGCTGGAACTGGGGTGCACCGGCCCAGAGATGAGAACGGTTTTCCATGTGAGGCCGAACTTGCGCTTTGTAAAGTTGAAAGCGATGTACCGGCACGAAATACTATATCGCTCTGCTGCGCTATCTATTTCATGAGGAGACGGAAAACAGACGATGACCTTTGATCGTACGATAGGAATAACCAACCTACTTCGACAATTTTTCTATTTCAAATTTTAATCTCTATTTCACTTTTTGCCCGCTATCACTGAGATTTTCTTGACAGAAGAACTCAATAAGTGATTATATCCCGACCCGGGACCACTTGATCTACAGTCGGATTTATATTATTAGTCCATACCATAGGATTTACAAATATTACACCATAGACCAGCTAGGCAGTCAATAAATTGTAACATCAGTTAAATATCTAACGGGTGATGTTATCAGTAAACTAGTTTTATCTTTTATTTTGCATTATGTTAATTGTTCGTAAAATAAAAAAACGAGGCAGAAAAAAATAACAAAGTTCATCATACACACACAATTTTATTAATCTCTGATAATAAAGATGGGCCAAAGTAAAAGTGCCCATGACCGACGAGCATGTACGTAGCTACATGTATGTGAAAGAATCTAAGTAAAAGGATCGTGCCAAATGGAAGTCCTCAGATTCTGACTACCTCGCTTGGTGACAGACGTTAAAATTTATGTACATTATGTACTTTGATAATTGATAAGTGGCTCAGCTATAATGGTAGACCCCTTTTCTGTCTAGAAGAGTAGGTGTTCCATGGTAGTCCTCAGAGATAACAAAGCCTTCTTTGTTTAATGTAGGCTGCATTGGTCCGCGAACTGCAGGACCCACTTAACTTCTGATGCACTGGGAATTGTTTTGTTCCTTGAGTTTCATTAAACAAAACTAAATTAAAAAGAGCCGAATGTACGGTTAATGTGTCCGATTATTCTATAAAATTTACCTACGTGGACTCGTAATGACGGCTTCGTGGCGTAGCAGCAGCAAATCCCGCATAGGACAAGTATTCATATCGCCTTCAAGTTATTGTTCAGGGTCTGAATGAGTGTTCGTTTTAGATTTATGTATATCACGATATAGAAGAAAACCTTGTGTGAAGGTATTTTTTTTAATTAGCAATAAATAAATAATAAATACCGACAGTGCTTTGTGGTATTTTTTGGGGAAGACCTATGTTCAGCAGTGGACTTGTAAAGGTCTGTAATGTACGAATGTGTGGCGGCTCTGTCGTCGCGCCACAAGCGAAACACAACGAAGCCTAAATCGCGCTATCAAAGTTCCGAAGTAAAAACAGTATATAAATAGCTCCGAACGGTCACACGCTAGCGTCTTCCTTTCTGCCAAGAAGGGTTGCGTCCGTTTACAGCTTAAAGATCTCTCGTTAGACCGTTAAGCCAATCCCAAAAGGTGGAGTTTAGTGGGTAAAAGTCTCCACATAACCACGCAGCCGGCTGCGTGGTATGCTATGAGCATTCTCCACCTCCCTCCCCCGTTACCGGAGGGTTGCCCTTATTTGTTTCGGGCACCAAAATAAACGGTCACACAAAGCGTTGGCCGCTCCCCGGGCAGAACACCTTGTCCATCGGGAGATCTCCCTTTTCCTTCCACGGCCGAAAATGAATGAAAATAATAATTGTGTATTGACGGCGTATGAGATTCAACTACGCCGTGGGTGTCGTATGAGAAGACAGGCAGAAATTATACAACAGGAATAGGGCACCAGCATCTTCTTGGTAAGAACTCAAAATTAAAAAGAATACAGCTGTTACCAAGCCGCCTGTCTAGCATGGCTGGTTTACGTGAGCGAGCGTGAGCGTACGGACGTGTTCGGTGTATGTAGTATATATTTTAAAACAAATAAAAAGTTATTCGCTAGGAAGTGTCAAATGGGAACTAAATGAAATGGGTGTGATTCTGGAATATTTGAAATATCATATATGGAGTGTTCGCAAGAAACATGTAAAAAGTTATTTCACTTAAAATGTCTGGCAATTACAGAGAAAACATTTGAGGCTTTCACTCAGGAGTACGAGGAAAACTGGATGTGCCCTGAATGTATACGGAATATCCCAAAGAGAGATAATTCTGATACCCCTGTTCGCGGGAACACAATAATGAATAGAACATTTACACAAACCAATTTCGTTAACACTGAGCGCGGGCGAACAAAGCAGACCGATGTACCTATGGTCGAAAACGAAGGTAACTTTTTTGAGATGATGAGAGAATTTCGATTAGAAATAAAAAATAAATTAGACGAGCAAATAAAGGCATATCAACAACTCGAGCACAAATTTATTAGTACAGAAACAGTGTTAAATAAATTACAAAATATATTGAAGGTAGCTCAAGAAAAGGCGAGTAAAGTAGATTCGTTAGAAAACAAAATTAAAATATTAATAGAAAAAACGAAAGGCTGGAAATATCTAATATGGAATCTCGTCAACCTAATATTAAGGGGACAAATATTAAGAATAATAGAGAAGCAACTCAATTATCAGCAGTACTACCAAAGTCATTTGCAAGTACTGTCAAACAAAATCAAAATGCAAAGGAATTTGTGGCCACGAAACAGGCCACGACATCTGCTACCACAGAGGTACAAGCCGAGAAAATAAGTAGTATGAAACCCAATACTGAAGAAGAAATTAAGAAGAAAGAGACAGAGAAGAAAAAAGAAAGTGAAGAATGGACAGTCATTCATAGGAAAAAAATAGGTACCCGAACAGTGAAGTCAAAAGAGGAGATAACACAACCTCTCTAGAAATTCAAGGCACAGAGCGGAAGAAATATTTACATGTCTGGAGGCTCAAGAAGGAGACTACCACAGAATGCGTAGAAACGCATGTAAGAAAAATTTGTGGGCAGGATATAGCTGTCAAGGTGGAAAAAATTAAACATAAATCTGAAAGAGATTACGCACCCTTCATAATAGGTGTACCAGAGAGCAAATATCAATTACTATGTCAACCAGAAAATTGGGCGGTGAATATAGAGTTTTGTGAATGGGTGTGGTTTCGCAAGCCAACCAATAAGTCAAAGAACCAATAAATGTATCGAGGTATTCTACCAAAACGTAAGAGGCCTTAGGACTAAACTGGATGAATTTTGTGAAGGTGTATTTATACACGAAGCGGATTTGTTCGCTATAACCGAAACTGGTTGTAATAATTCAATTAGGGACGCTGAAATAATTCCATCTGGTTATACAATAATTAGAAGTGACCGAGCAGACGGACGTAAGCAAGGCGGCGCATGTTTAGTGGCCACACCTCGGTTCGAGTTGCGACCAGTGGCGATCCCCGGTGACGTCATCGTAGACAATTGTGTATTCGAATGCGCAAGTGCAACTGTTTATTTACATCAGAGATTTTTATTTTTATGTTGCGTTAATTATATACCTCCAAAAAGTAGTGAGACTGATTATATGATGTTATTTAGGATAATAGAAAAATTTTTGTGATATGTATAGCGCTGTGGTAGTATTAGGAGATTTTAATTTACATTCCTGTCCGTCATCTGTTAATGATTATTATGTATATTTTCAGGCTTATTGTGGATTCACTCAGAGCAACAGCGTAGAGAACTGTATTGGTCGTTGCTTAGATTTAGTGTTAAGTACATGGGATGGTGTGTGCGTGAGTGCGGCGCCTCCACTGGTGTCTCTCGACCCTTACCATCCCGCACTCGCGGTATCAGTCCGGTGTCCCGCACCGACGCCCTCATCCTCGCTGACACCAGACATGGCCGTCGCTGGTGATACTTTTCCGAACAATAACAAATATTACGTACCAGAGCGATGGAATTTTAAAAAAGCAGATCTGTTAAGACTATATTCGTCCATAGCAGCTGTAGATTGGGGCTTCCTATGTGGGGTCTTTAACTTAGAAATGAGTTTAAATTATTTTTATGACATTATTTATTCAGTTATAGATGACTGCGTTCCAAAGAAAAAGCGAAACGTTGTGAGCTCGAGGTGTCATTACCCCGATTGGTTCACACCTGAAATAATTCGCAACATAAAATTAAAAGCGATTCTGCACAAAGGGTATAAATCGAGTGGGTTAGCGGAAAATTACGGTAAATACTCGCAGTGTAGAGCGAGAGTAAAAAAAGATGATAGGTATTGAGAAGACACTTTATCAGCACCGCGTCCAAAATCACCTACATAAAGAACCAAAGGCATTTTGGAACTACATAAAATCTCAAAGGGGTAGTAGACACTCACAGTCAATATTACAGGATGGGGAGGCGTTAACGGGTCAACAAACTGTTGAAGAATTCGCGAGGTATTTCCACTCGGTGTATAGCACGAAACAGGCAGACTTAGACGTGAACGCGTGTATCATTAATGCTGGTGGAGGTAATGGTGGTGCGTGCGTGCATCTAGACCGCTTAAAACTAGAAAAAGTTAGAAGTGCGCTACAGCGGTTAAAGCCTAAGTCTGCCGTAGGACCGGACGGTATACCTCCCTACGTATTTAGGGACTGTAGGGAAGTGTTGGCTGAACCTCTAGTTCACATATATAACCTTTGCATTGAGTCGGCGGTGTTTCCCGAGAGGTGGAAAATAACACGAGTCGTGCCGGTGCCCAAGAAAGGTATATCAACTAAAGTACAAGGATATTGACCTGTAGCTGTCCTGTCAACACCGGCGAAAGTGTTGGAGTCTGCTATACATAAGAATGTACTCTCGCAGGTAAACACCCAGCTGACAGATGCTCAGCATGGCTTTCGACCAGCACGGAGTACCGCAAGCAACCTTCTGAACTACATGGCGGATATCGTGCCGGTAGTGGACAGTGGAGTACAAGTGGACGTTGCTTACTTTGATTTTAGAAAAGCTTTCGACTTGGTCGATAACGACGTATTACTTAAAAAAGTTAGCAATCGTTAGTTTTACTCCACACTTACTACAATTGTTTGCCAGTTACATGAGGGACAGGCAACAATATGTGGAATACGCTGGTTTCGTATCGAAACCATATTACACTCGATCTGGTGAGAGTCAAGGCAGCAATCTAGGTCCTCTCGAGTTTACATTAATGATAAACGATCTGCCGAGTGTTGTGATTGACGCTAAATGTTTGCTGTTCGCTGACGACCTCAAGCTGTATCTACCGATCAGGGAACAAGAGGACTGTGAGAGGTTACAACGCGACATTGACAGGATGGTAGCGTGGTGTGAGGATAATAAATTGCAGTTTAATTCATCTAAGAGTGTAACTCTAACTTTTACTCGCGCACGCAATCCCGTGCGCTATACCAATGCACTGGATGGAGTAGCTATGCCACGAGTGAATGAGGTTAAGGATTTGGGTGTTCGTTTCACCTCAGTACTTAATTTCCAAAATCATATAGCGGACATCTGCAAGAAAGCGTATCGCAACTTAGGTTTTATACTGCGCCGGGCTCGTTGTTTCACTAACATTAAAGCCATTGTAGCACTGTATAACGCCTTAGTGAGGAGCCAGCTTGAGTGCAACGCGGTTATCTGGGCTCCACATGAAACTAAATATAGTCTCATGCTGGAGAGAATTCAAAACAAATTTGTTAGATTTCTATATTTCAAATATTATGGCGTATATCCTTTTTATCCACTAAAATATCCAACCTTATTCGTTTTGGGTATGGTGGGATATAATGAACTCCGTGTTAGGCGGAACCTCGCATTAGTATCATATATTCTTCAAGTAATAAGAGGAAAGATAGACAATCCTTATTTCTTGGAGGGTATATATTTGAATGTGCCGGAGAAATACGTGTGGCGAAGGCGACGGCCGCGGCTGCTGGCGGTGCCACGCGCTCGCACCAACTTGCTGCGGGAGGCGCCGCGCACTCGCGCCACCAGATTACTTAACCTTATCCATGAGGAAGTTAACATACCCCTCCCCCCTCTATAAGGGATGCTGTCCAGCAGAAGAGTTTTCATAGGCTGGTATGAATGCATAAATAATACTCTAATATCTCCAAATAATACATTGATCGTACTTCTATGTATATCTACTTCTAAATTTTTGTCTAATCAAAACACCATGTCGCAAGCAACTAACCAAAAAAACCAAGTCGCAATTTTCGGGAACCAGGGATACCGGGATCCCGAAAACCGATTTTTCTTCGGGATCGTGAGACAATCCCGAAATTTCTGGATTAAGGAGCAAAGGTTTCGAATGACATCTTTTTTGTTTCATTAAAGTCTCGAGAAAAGATTTTCTTTTCATGCATTGTTTTCTGAACTCAACGATAATTTTATTTTTGTATAAATAAATTAACGCTCAATGAGGGACTAAAATTTTCAAAATCATAACAATGGAAGAAAAGATACATAAAGTGATTTAGAGTAAACGACTTTAGTTCTAAAAATAATTTTAAACATTTTGATCCCTAAATTGAGCATCAAGTTATTTATAGAACAATGAAAATAACTTTGTTGACATCAGGAAACAATACAATGATAGAAAGACTTTTTCTTCAAGACTCGAATGAAACAAAATAGATATCACATGAAACTTCTATGTTATTCAAATACCGAAATTCATTCGTTTGTTCGTCGATGTTATCACGTTTGCTCGTTAAATAAATTTAATGATCAAACATAAACAGTTATAATTAAATTGTAATGTAATTTGTTTAATTGATTTTACTTATTATTTGTTATTTTAAACAATTTCCAATTTTTTTATGATCCCGGGATCAATACCGGGATCCCGGAATCGCTCCGACACAATCCCGAAATTCCGTTATTCAAAAAAACCTTCCGGGATTGCAATCTCTAGCGGTTTTTTATTTTTAGTTGTTATTAGGTTGACGCTACTGCCCATTCCCTGGTATGTTTCCATCTGGAGCCTTTTAAACCTAAAAGATGATACGGGTGGTGAATATTCTATATGGATGATAATACCCCCTGGGAATTATGTGATACATACCAAGCAATTTCTAATTTGTTTTGTGTAGTTAATTGTGTCTATCATGTATAGAGCCACGCTGCAGTTATATTATGAATGTAGCACGTATGTGAGAGCGCGGGGAAGGACCGCGCTCTCACATAATACCAATGTAAAATAGCAGCTTGATGCTGCTGTGTTGCGTATGGTGAGTGTAGAGAACCGAAGACCCATTTTAATGCAATCGAGGCAGTCTCAGGGGTGACAACGCAACTTCATTTTGCTTCTAAATCGAGGTCAAATGTCTACAGGCCACAGTATCCACTTACCATCAGGTGAACTTTGTGCTCATTAGTCACCCTAATTCTCTCATAAAGATATGATTGTAAGCGGTTCTTTCTTCAAAATATTATAAAATCCTATTTCTTACACCGCACCGTCGCTACACGATCCATGTTAGATTTGTTCTGTAGGCAAACAATAAATTTGGGAAGGTATTCCAGTCTAAATTAAATGGGACTTTTAAATAAAGCGAATAGCTTTAGTACGGAGAATTGGAAATATGCAAATTAAACATAAAAACGAGGGGTGATCAAATAGCTCAATGATGTGTAATCCGTCACGGAGGTCTCGTGCAGGGATGTTAGTCGAGAACTTATTTCAAAAAAGCCGTGAACGGTGTTGTTCCTCACACATAAAAAAATATGATGATGACTTGTGATGGTGTTTCAACGCTGCAGCCACGCTGCAGCACTGCATAACTTGTCACGACCGGGGATTGTGCATGCTCGCACAGAACACTAGCGTCAAATAGAATTATGCTGCTGAGTGACAAAACCGGGGAAGTTACGCTTGTAAAGAGGCATATCAGGCGCATTCGATCTTAGTCCTTAGAGGTTGGGTCAAAGTATCTTAGTTTACGTTTACTATGCTTTCGCGACACCCCCTTTTTTATTTACTTAAAACATGAAAAATTGCGAAAGGCTTTTAAAACGGGAGTACCCTTAACTGTTTTTGAGGGCTTAATATATCCCAATATACATTCCCATAAACGCTGGTTTCATCACGATGTTTTCCTCGCCACCAGACACGTCTTGGTCAATCGGTACTTTAAATGTTAACTTCTTTGGTGTCGGCGGGAATCAAACTGTGAATCACGAACTGTGAAATTTGCTGCGAGCTTAGTCTCTAAACTACCACTGCATTATATTAATAGGTATGGACATAGTAATATGTTAAAATTTGTGACGTGATGATGAAGTGATAATAGCATAAGAGACGGCATCATCCATGACTAGGTTGACCCGTGGGTGACGTAGAAGGTAATACCAAAAAACTACAAGAAATAAGATTACTCCTTTCAAAAAGGCCGGCAACGCAGCCATTCCCCTGGTGTTGCAGTTGATCATGGGCGGCGATTGATACTTAACATCAGGTGAGCCGAACGTACCACCTTTTTTAGAAAAAAAAACCTTATGGCTTTTTATAGGCGACGATATAACATCTCGCTTATGTCAGCCGTACTATAAGAAGATCGGCGACGGGCAGCAGCGTCCAAGGTGCTCACGTCTGATGCTGCGCTCGTCCATCCGCCTGCAAAGAGTGATGATCAAGCCATCACTAGGCCAAATCTTCTCTAGGAAGAGAGAAGGCCTATTTCGAACAGTGTACTTTTCTGGCTGATTATCATGACGATATTTATGAATGATGTTTTTAAAGATATTCGTTTTCAACACATGATCATAAAATCATAAGCTTGCAGGTTTGATTAAAATCTGAATTATTTATACCTAGTTCAGTCTTTACCTCATTAATAGAATTATAGCAATAACTCTTTAAAATACAGCCTATAATGTACGGCGCTCCTCTGTAACACGAACAATAAAAAAATGATTTTCTTTAAAAAAAATGAATTGAATTACATGTTTTGAGTTTTCCTGCCCTTTCCATGATCAGACACCCAGGTTCTCGGCGAGTCTCCTTTGTTCTTCACGCCATCAAACAAAGTACAGCAAAGGAGCGGAATAATTTGTTTATCTTTCCATCCGAATACAATGTGGATGTCTTTATGGCAGTGAGCTTTACTACCTTCTAATGGTTAAGTATATTTTGTTAGACAATATAGTTCTACGATATCACGGCAATCTTGCAATATTAAATAAATAAAACAATTTAGTGTAGCCGCTACAGTCAAAGTTTCATATTGTACCTTGCTATTGGTGGTTTTCGAAATACTATAAACATTAATTAAACACGTTAATTCAAGACCGTCTCTAACCTTACAAGGTTATCAATTAACCCTTTCGGAGATTGCGGAGTAATTTACCTTTAGATTACACTCAACATGTTTGAGCTGTGTATGCTTACCAATCACGAGTACCTATCTTGTTTGGAGTTTCCAGGTTCGAACCTCAGTCATTTATTTATTGCCTTACAGATTGTGTTATATATATTTTACCATAGTGGATGATATCTTTTTCTGACCACAAACATCATAACTCAAAATTTTAATTAAATGAAATTACTAAATATGTATTATGGGAAATTTACTAAATTATTTTATATTATAGGTAATGGTGGGGTGACAAACTAGAACACAGTCAAGCGGATGATGCAGTCTACAAACATCTATATCTTATTGATTCATTCTTAATCGAGAATAGATGTAGCTGTTTATGGTATTACCCGTACATGTGCGTTGTCACCCCTTAGTACTAAGATGGAATGCCTCGTACAGTAAAAATGGGTCTCCAGTTCTCTCCACACCTACCATACGGACACAGCTGCTATTTTCCGCTGGTATTCTGTGAGAGCGTGGTCCTTCCCCGGTCGAGCCGACCCACTTCCGTAGCGTAGCTTTTGACTTTGAAAAAGTGATTTATAAAAAAAAATCGACTTCTAATACTAAAAATAATGAAGTAATTGGCATATTAGTATAATAATAAGGGACGTCCTAGACGAAAGTTTATCGACCAAATCGGCGATATTTTGAAAATGGGCCACATTAGACCTACCCTTAACCAACGAGCGTGTATACGTAGATATAAGGAGGCGAGAGAGGTGTGTCAGGATCGTGCCAAATGGAAGTCTGTAGTCTCTTCCTACCCGTCTGGGTGACAGGCGTGAGTGTTTATGTATTACCATAGATTCTTCAATTATTTTAGATTAAAATCAAAGTAAAAATACTTTTTTTATTTTTTATTATTCGCTATAAAATAATATGTAATGTGTAAATTTGATATGTCGGAATCTAAAATAATTTACTCCAATTACACAATGATATTAAAGATTGATAAGCTGTAACTATGCACTGACTTTGGTCTAGATGTTTTTCCTTGTGCAATTTATGTATGTAAACTGCATCCACGATACATATATACTAAATTGACGACTCCGTGGCGCAGTGGCTTAGCAATGAATGGCTGCGCTGAGGGTCGCGGGTTCGAATCCCGCACGGAGCAAGTATTTGTATGGCCTACAAATAACTGTTCCGGGTCTGGATGTTTGTCCTTGTGCAAGTGATGTTTGTAAACTGCCTCCACGATACCGGAGGAAATCCTAGTGCGGGGTTAACGATTTTTTTTAAATACAATAGAAATATACGCTAAATCCACGATAATATATTTATATTATAAAACACAGATTGTGCAAACTACTTACGAAACTTTTTTAAGAAACCACTTGGAAGCAACCACCTTATACCCAATCCAAAACCAAATATTAATAAATATTATACTAACGTTTCTTATACAGCTTTCGTTTAGTAAATTATTTAAACTTGTTAATAGAGAAACCTTGTATATTTTCTGGGACTTTGTTATTACTGTATCTGAGGAGTTGCAAAATGCATAATAATATAGTAACACAGATCTACAGACAGTTTTTAGTACGACAATACAGTGTGTAGATAATTTCGGATGCACAATTGTTATAGAAGGTTTTTAATCCCCTCTTTTATTTGTTTTTTTTTTTCAACACTAGAGAAATCTTGGCGAATAAACGTAATTTATGTTCTGCGGTGTCGCAAAGATCGCTTTATAACCTTCTACGTTCAAAAGAAGGTGAGTTATTGTTATTGCTTTTACGTGAGAGCAATACAAGAAGCGACGAAACCAGAAACTTTAGTTTTCGTGGTCTCCGTTCACATATTACAAATGCTTTACCGTTCCTGTTATAGGCTAACAAAGTCAATTAAATGTCATCATCATAATCATGATGATGACGATTATATACATTACAGCTCTTTACAAGTCCACTGCTAAGCATAAGCCTCCCCCCAAGGAATGCCACATTGCACGGTCCTGAGCTACCTGCATCCATCGACTTCCTGCAGGACTTACCAGGTCGTCCTCCATCTAGTGGGGGTCGTCCTACACTTTGCCCAACGGTACGAGGCTGCCACTCGAGAACGTTTTATCCTCATCAGTTGTTGGTTCTTCGAGCTTTATGACCGGCCGGTTGCCACTTCAACTTACTAATCTCTGTCACTCTGGTTCTACTGCGGATATCCTCATTTCTGAGTTTATCACTAACGTAAACATAAAAGTAAACGTACGTAGACTTTATACGTGATAGAGCCATGCTGCAGTTGTATTATAAGTATAGTTGTAGCACTAATGGGTCGGCTCGTCCAAGGAAGATACACGTTCTCACAGAATACCAGTGTAAAATAGTAGCTTAGTGCCGCTGTGTTTCGTATGGTGAGTGTAGAGAACTGGAGTCCCTTTTTACTGGAAACGAGGCATTTCGTCTTGGTCCTCACGGGTGACAACGTATCTGCATATTGATTTGTAATCGAGGATAGATGTAGATATCTATGGGCCACAGCAACCACTTACCATCAGGTGGACTATGTGCTCGTTTGTCACCTTGCCCTATAAAAAAATCACGCTGAGAAACTCCGAGTCCTTTCCGTAGCCCGCTGAGCGACCTTGAGCGTCCTCATATGGCCAGCAATGAATGATTGCTATATTCGCCACGCATTGCTAACGGGTTGGCAACCACAATATATATTTTTTTTACTTTTTATTTGTGGTTTGCTTCCCTTTGACACCTCTTACGGCACCCTTGGAATGATTTGGCGTAGTTGACTTTCTAACACTGCCGCTACATGGCGACATATCTAACGTCAACAGGCATTTAATAAACTGTCGTTTCAAAATAGGGTTCTTCTACTCTCGAAGAACAAACGGCGTAATAAATTCTGCAGGTGTCATCTTTTAGTCACTTTTAAGGCTAATGATAGTCATTATCAAAAATTTAAGTAATATAGCTAATAGAATTCAAAGCATGTTCTTTAATAAATAAAACTACACAAAAAAAGTATTCAAAATAAGAGCATAAAATGTTAAAAAGTTCGTTCTTTAGCCTCCTGTATACCTCTATGTCTTATCATCACTTCCTCTAGTTTCTTCCCTCTAGGACCTCTAGGACCTTCTTACAATTTTTTTTTTTTTTTTTTTTTTTTTTTTTTATAGAAGAGGGGGCAAACGAGCATGTGGCTCACCTGATGTTAAGTGACTACCGCCGCCCATGATCAACCGCAACACCAGGGGAATTGCAGGTGCGTTGCCGGCCCTTTAGAAAGGAGTAAGCTCTTTTCTTGAAGGTCCCCAGGTCGTATCGGTCCGGAAAAATCACCGGTGGTAAATTATTCCACAGAGAGGTTGTACGCGGAAGAAAACTCCTTTTGAAACGTACAGTGGTGGACCGCCAAGCATCCAGATGGTGTGGATGGTATCGGGACGTTTGCCGTGTAGTGCGTTCACGAAATTTGGCGGCTGGGATTAATCCGAACAATTCCTCAGAGCACTCCCCGTGATAGATGCGATAAAATACGCAAAGAGATGCAACATCTCTTCGCAGCGCCAGTGAATCGAGCCGATCGGAAAGCACTCGGTCGTCGACGATTCGAGCCGCTCTGCGCTGGATGCGGTCAAGTGGAAGGAGCTGGTACTGGGGAGCCCCAGCCCAGAGATGGGAACAGTATTCCATGAGCGGCCGAACCTGCGCCTTGTAAAGTTGCAGGCGGTGTGCCGGCATGAAATACTGTCCCGCTCTGCTGAGCACGCCAAGCTTTTTTAGAGGCCAATTTGGCCTTCCCTTCCAAGTGACCACGAAACTGCACGTCACTCGATATGTCGACGCCGAGGATTCCAATACTGGCTGAGGCAACAAGGGGAGTGCCTTGAAACTGAGGGGATACGACAAAGGGGTTCTTTTTAGCGGTTAACGCGCAAACTTGTGTCTTCTGGGGGTTAAACTGGACTAGATTTAGTCGCCCCCGATCCGAGACTCTGTCCAGCAGAGACTCGACTTCAGACACAAGTTTGTCCCGGCACTCAGAGACGTTTTCCCGAGAAATATTTGCTCGGCCGGTGTAAAGAGCATCACCAGTGCTGTCATCTGCATAGCAATGAATGCTACGGGTTTGCAACATATCATTGATATGCAGAAGAAACAGCGTTGGCGATAGCACGCAGCCCTGTGGAACACCAGCATTAATAAGCTTGCAATCGGAGCTTGCACCGTCTACAACGACCTTGATGCTCCGATCTGCAAGAAAACTGGTGATCCAATCGCACAATTTCTCGGGAAGCCCATAGGAAGGGAGCTTCGAAAGAAGCGCTTTGTGCCAAACCCGATCGAAGGCCTTCGCAATGTCCAAACTAACGGCCAATGCCTCCCCCTTGGACTCTACTGCCTCCGCCCATCTGTGAGTTAGGTAGACCAGAAGATCACCAGCTGACCTACCACGGCGAAAACCGTATTGGCGGTCACTAATCAGCTGGTGATCCTCAAGGTACCTCATGAGCTGGCAGTTTACAATGGACTCCATTGTTTTGGAGAACAAGGAGGTGATGGCGATAGGCCGGTAGTTGGACGGGTCTGAGCGGTCGCCTTTTTTAGGGATCGGGTGGACGAAAGCCGTCTTCCATGATTTTGGGACTACGCCTAGGGAGTAGGAGTACCGGAAAAGACGCGTTAAAACCGGTGCCAACTCTGGAGCACACGTCCTCAGCACAATTGGGGGGATTCCATCAGGCCCACTCGACTTATGGATGTCCAGGGAGAGGAGTGCTTTGCGAACCGAGCGCTGAGTGAAGTGCACTTCCGGCATGGAGCACTCACACCGCGGGATGGTCGGCGGCGTACTCCCCCCGTCATCGAGAGTCGAGTTAGACGCAAAGAAAGAGCCTAGAAGATCGGCTTTCTCCTTTGCGGTGTGGGCCAGTGAGTCGTCCTCCCTGTGCAGAGATGGAAGAGATGGCTGACAGAAATTCCCCTGGACAGCCTTGGCGAGAGACCAGAATGCACGGGTTCCAGAAGGAAGACGAACTAGTCTTTCGCCAATTCTGCCTATGTGCTCTGACTTTGCCTTGGCAATGACTCTTTTGAAGGACCTAGAGGCGGAATTATACTTCTTTTTTAGAGCGCTGGTGTTTACATCCCTGGACGCTGATGCGTCAGCCCAGGCTTGGTAGCACTCCTGCTTATAGCATGATGCTATTTTACAGGAGCGACCAAACCATGGCTGAGATTTGCCTCCAATGGGCACCACAGAGGAAGGAATAAAAAGTTCCATACCCTGAAGTACCACATCAGCGACAGAATCCGCAACAACGTTGGGATCATCCGGCGAGAAGCAAACCCGCCCCCAAGGGTAGGATGCAAAGAAAGACCGCATCCCATCCCAATCGGCTGACCTATAGTGCCAAACACGGCGGCAGCCTGCAGAATGCAACCGCGATTTCAGCGTGGTGGCACCACACTCCGGACAAGACAATGGTCCGAGGAGCCTAAAGGGGCGTCGACGGAAATCTGATATCCGTCCGGGTGAGAGGTCAGCAGAAGGTCCAACAGGGAAGGTGCATGATCCTCCACATCTGGAATCCGCGTAGGCGAAGTAACCAGTTGTGTCAGACCATATGCCAAGGCAAAATCATGAACAGATCTCCCCGCATGATCGGTTAAACGTGAACCGAGCCATTCGGCGTGATGGGCGTTGAAGTCGCCGAGGATCACGATCTCTGCGGAGGGGATCTGCTGTAGCAACGAATCTGCAGCCATTTGGACGTGGTCGAAGAGTCGGTCTGTTTCGGCATTACCGCTATGGGACCTATAGAGGCACCCGTAGACGCGCGGATGGTCGTCGCTGTCTACGCGTAGCCAAAGGATGGACAGGTCCGAACCTTCAAGTCTGCCGAGGCGTCGAGAACAGATGTCCTCTCTGACGTAAACGCAAACTCCAGCCCGAGGCACAAAGGAGTGTTCCAGTTTGTACCCCGGGCAGGAGAGATACGAGACATCAGCCGGAGAGGACACCTGCGTCTCGGTCAGAAAGAGCAGAGCCGGCCTCGCCGTCTCGAGATGGTAGTGGACGGCGTTTAGGTTAGAGTGAAGTCCCCTGATATTGCAGAAATTCACGGACAGCGTGGCAGGGGTCGCCTTGGTCTTGTTGCTCCGTTTGCCCCGAGCAGTTTTAGTCTTGAGCGGAATATTGCCCCCCCCCCAGAATACGCGGGGCAGCCTGAGCACCCACGCTCAGAAGTGGAGAAACATGGTCGTGGATGCTCAGCGAGGGATTCTCCAGGGGTGCTGGTACCCTCCTGGGGTAGTCTATCATTTAATTCCGCTACCATGTTGATGGGGGGGGGGGGATTTGGGCCTCCGGCCACCTGCACTCACCAGACGAAACGCGGAAGCAGAGCTTCCACTTCACGCCGGTATTCTGTGAGGTCGTGGTACCACCCCGGTTTGAGCCGGCCCATACGTGCGACAGCAAAAGCTGCCGCGTGGCTCTACCACTGTTAAATTTGTTTCCGGTACGTGGCTGCCACTCGAAAACCTTTCTTACCGACCGGTTTTCAGTTACTTCATTAATTATAATCATAATATAATAAATTTCAAAAAAAAACAAAGAAACTGATATCACCTGTTACCGTTATAGCCTATTAAAGTCCATTTCTGATTATAAGCCCCCGTCATAGATTACCATCGGCGGGATATTTGCCATAGTTTCCACGCTTGGCAAAGGGATTGGCAACGGCAGTTTTTTATTTTTAGTCGTTATAAGGAAGACGCCTCTGCCTATCTCCTGATTTATTTCTTTCTATTTCATTCGTTAGGTACCGTTTAAAATTTTCGACCATTCGACCAGATAAATCCTCTTGCACTGACGTGCGCAAGTAATTAAAAAGAAATATGTTACATATTCTTTTTTTAAATATGTTTTGTATTTTTTTATTACTAGCCGGTAATATTTTTACAAGAGAAATTATCACTGATTATGTTCACGAACACAAATCAATTTGTAGCGACATGATTTAATAATCGCCTTTACTGGACCATTTAAATCAGAAAATCGAAACCCCTTAATGACGCCTATTATTTTAAATGTTCATTTGTTAGGAAGATTTTAAAAATTGCGACCATTTTTAAATGTTTTACTAAATTAATAACCGCTTCGTAGCCTGAAAACAATTAAAACATTTAAAGAAAAATATAAATACTATCTAATATTATATATCTAATAATCTCAGAAGAACATAGGCTCAAGCCAGGCCTCTGTCACTCTTGCTACCTGCGTGAAATAATTACCTAAAATCACGACGCGCCCGGGCGAAATAACGCAGTCAGGGCTAGCGCGTTGGAGGCGATTCAATGTTAAAGTTTTTAACGCTGTTTACGTAAATAGTTTTATATAAATACTTGTTGAAATAGTTTTTGTTTAGTGTTTAGTATATTAATTGTAGCTAAAAATAGTTGTAAAAGTTTTAATGTAAGTATTTTAAAAATTATTATTTTATAAATTATAATAGCAAAACCTCGTTTCTACTATAACTGTTGCGTGGATGAATACTAAATGAAATGACCAACAAAAGAATTCATCATTCTTTAAGTTACCGAAGAATTTTAGAAGGAAGTTATGAAAAGGTGAATTTATTTAATTTTTTTGTTGGATATGTACTTCCAGCAAAAAAAGAATTAAGTAATAATTTGGTCTACAGAAGAAATACCTAAGTGCTTTATCACAAAAATTTGTTAAAATTTACTTCACTATCCAAGTATTTACTTTTTTTTTGTAATTAAAATATTTTAAGTAATAATAACACAAAATACTGAAATTAAAACTTTGTATACTAACAAGATTTTTAACTAAGTAGAATGGATCACATTTCTGTTAGGAATAGTATTTCAGATTTATTTGTTGTTTACACTATCTATACACTACCTATGTCTTCTGAACCAAGCGTTGCGATTCCCGACGAATGACCTTGCAATTCGCATGCATTAGGCATCGCAGAACTCCCATAGGGGCGAAAGTATGGTCAGTCGATCATAGTCAGAATAGGTACTTCACCTAAGTAACATAATTAACATTTAGCAATGTATTATTTTACTTGTCCGCAGTGACTTAGGAAGCGGAAAAGATGCAAAGTAATATGGATGGATGTCCACCGCTGAACAAAGGCCTCCACATGAAATGACTCATAAGGGGGACTTTTTCTATAGTTGCCACGCTTGCCAAGTGGGTTGGCAACAGTTTTCTATAGTTGCCACGCTTGCCAAATGGGTTGGCAACAGTTTTCTATAGTTGCCACGCTTGCCAAGTGGGTTGGCAACAGTTTTCTATAGTTGCCACGCTCGGCAAATGGTCAGGAAGACGCTGCTGCCCATCTCCTGATTTCCCACTGTTGCCTCTTACGACACCCACGGGAAGATATGGGGTAGAGTTCTTACTCTGCCACCACACGGTTTTGTAACCGTCAATTATTAATTAAAGAATATTATCATTATTTATTGATTTGAAAATACTTTACCTCCACAAAGGGATTTTCTCCTGCATCAATTAATGCTGCTGTGTTCCATATGGTGAGTATAGAGATTCGGAGACCGTTTTTACTGGAAACGACGCTACTGCCCATCTCCAGATAGTTTCCCTCTGTCGCCTGTTACGACATGATATGGGGTAGTGGGTATTCTTACACCACCCAAACATGGTACCATTGTCTATTATATAAATTAATCTTTTCTCTGACGCAAAAAAATACTGACGTAAATCAATAATTTAAAAGAATGTTCTTAGTAATAAGGTATTAATAATAATTAAAGATCAGCAACGAGCAGCAGCGTCCAAGGTGCTCAAGTCTGATACTGCTGTAAGTCAAATCTTCTCTAGGAAGAGAGAAGGCCTATTTCGAACAGTGTACTTTTCTGGCTGATTATAATAAAGATATTCGTTTTCTATACATGATAATAAAATCATAAGCTTGCAGGTTTGATGAAAATCTGAATTATTTATACCTAACAATTTTTCCCTCACTAATAGAATTATAGCAATAACTCTTTAAAATACAGACTATAATGTACGGCGGTCCTCTGTAAAGCGAATAAAAAAAAATTAATGAATTGAATTACATGTTTTGAGTTTTCCTGCCCTTTCCATGACATCCAGGTTCTCGGCGAGTCTCCTTTGTTCTTCACGTCTTCAAACAAAGTACAGCAAAGCAGCGGAATAATTTGTTTATCTTTCCATCCGAATACAATGTGGATGTCTTCAAGGCAGTGAGCTTTACCACCTTCTAATGCTTGTTAAGTATATTTTCTTAGACAAATTAGTGTAACACGAAAATTTTCGTGTACTTCATTTTAGCATATTTATGTTATTACATTCGATGAACGGACATCAGTGCGCCATCTAACGTCAAGAGTTCGAAGTATCTAGAAACGTATATTGACGAATCGAGCTAGCTAATTGCATGCAGTTGACCTTTCGTGTTAGTTCGAAATCCTACCACGGATCGACGGTGGCGCGTAGCCCAAGGGAGGCCTATTTTTTTTTCTGGAGCGAGCCGTTGTAATGATCGGACACGCACACAGATAATTTTTGAATCGAAACGCCGGAACATGAATTTAAAGTGACGAGTACTTGGGCGTACGGCCCCTTAAACACAATGTCTACAGGCAGTTTAATGTGTTGAAACACATCATCCCATAAATTGGATCCTTAGTCCTTACTTTGAGTACGGTCCATTATCAAGTTTAACTACGTGAACGAGGCGAGACAGCTTCAACTAGTGGCTATATTGAGACTGGGCGGCCTGGAGACCGCGACCGGTGTACACCTGGAGGACATGTGTTACCTCACTGCTTCGCGGGATTAACCATAAACTGTGTAATATTGTGTAATCCACCAGGTTAGTCAAAAACCTCAGTTCCCAGGATATTTTAAAGTGACAACTTGATATTTGGAGCTATCCGTATAAACTTTAGAAGGAAATAAACTACCTTTTGTCTGTATATGTATCTTTGAATTTTCATTTACTAATCATCCAACCACAGGCGCCCTGGGATATTTTTATTTTGATACTCGAGTCTTTTAACTCTCCGATGACCGTAGCCGGTGAGTAACGCCCTAAAAAGTGTTATAATAGTTCTACGATATCACGACAATTTTGCAATATTAAATAAATAAATAAAATAATTTAGTGTAGCTGCTACAGTCAAAGTTTTATATTGTACCTTGCTATTGGTGGTTTCCGAAATACTATAAACATTAATTAGACACGTTAATTCAAGACCTTCTATGACCTTATGAGGTTGTCAATTAACCCTTTCGGAAATTGCAGAGTAATTTACCTTTAGATTCCACTGAACAAGTTTAAGCTGTGTATGCTAATCAATCACGAGTATCTTGTTTGGGGTTTCCAGGTTCGAACCTCAGTCATTTATTTATTGCCTTACAGATTGTATTATATAAATTTTACTAAAGTGAATAAAGAGTCTCAAGAAATATCGTTTCACTCGTAAACACTCATTTAACTATATTTTAATTTGTTATTCCAACACAATTTTGAAGGTTATTCGAAGCACGAATGTCAATGTTTCGATATTACGTAACGGGAGAATGTTGCTAGTATTTCTTATTTCTAATGGTCCAATATTTGGGTAATTAATTTTAGGCGAAGTATAAAAATATATGTAGTCAGCATAATTTTTTTAATTACTTGTTATTATGTTACATCAAATTGAAGTCAAGGTAAATATTTAATTTTCTATGTCGCTGATGTTTCTGTTTTAATTATTGAGTATTTACAAATTTTTTCACTAACTAAAAATATTTATGATTTTAGGCTACCAACGAATATTCTAATAAGATATGAATTTTTACGTGGTAGAGACATGCTGCAGTTATACTATTAGTAGTATAGTTATAGCACGAATGGGTCGACTTGACCGGGGAGGACCACGCTCTCACAGAATACCAGCGTAAAATAGTAGCTTAATGCTGCTGTTTCGTATGATGAGTGTAGAGAATCTGAGACCCTTATTACTGGAAACGAGGCATTTCGTCTTAGTCCTCACGGGTGCCAACGCATCTGCATTTTGATTGGCAATCGAGGATATATGTAGATGTCTATGGGCCACAGCAACCACTTACCATCAGGTGGACTGTATGCTCGTTTGTCACCCTACCCTATAAAAAAGGGTAGCTGCTATAAGACTGATCTGAAATGTCCAAATGGCAAATCCAAAATGGCAGCAATCCTCTTGACTTGACTGTGGTGGAGCCACGCAGCGGTTATTGATGTCGTATGGATGGGCCAGCTAGAACCGGGGTGGTACCACGACCTCACAGAATACCTGCGTGAAGTAGAGGTTTAACTTTGCGATTCGCTTCGGCTGGAGGCCCAATTCCCCCTCCCTCTTAACATCGTAGCGGAATCAAATAAAAACTACCCCAAGAGGGTACCCTCACTCCTGGTGACGGAGAATCCCTCGCTGAGCATACACGACCAAGCTACTTTACTCTGCCTTCCGTGGGTCCTTAGGTGTGCTGGGAGCAATAAGACCAAGGAAACCCCTGTCACGCTATCCGTGAGTTTTTGCCACATCAGGACACTTCATTCAAATCTTAATGCTGTCCACTACCACTCGGAGAAAGCGAAGTCAGCCTTGCTTTTTTTAATCGAGACTCGGGTGTCCTCTCCGGCTGATACTTCATATCTCTCCTACCCGGGGTACAAATTAGCACTTTACTACTCTACACTCCTTTGTGCTCTCGACTGGAGTTTTTTCTATTTTGCATTTACTAAAATATACTTTTTTTTTTCATTTAGAAAAGTATATTTTTAATTCAATGGAAATTTATTTTTATTCCATCTATATACAATAACTTAATACTAAAAAAACTTTTAAGTTATTTTTTATAATAAACATGATTTACATTACATATGTTGTATATTTTATCGATGCTTACATGCTCACTGGACAATCTAATAAGAAGACTTTTAAACGATCTACAGATGCGTCCTACGTGCTTCATCTTTTTTTGAATTGTCAAATTGTTAAAATTTATTGAAGCAGACAGCTATACTTTCACATTGGTATCGCATATTACGCTAATAATTGTAGTATTGTATCTCGATTTTCAGGGACTTTAAAAAAAAGTGGCAACAGGGAAAGACAAAAAATGCTCTCTGACTCACACAAAAACTTCTAAAATTGGTTACAGTTTCTTGCTCTAGGTGCGATATCTACCTTTTTTTACTTCATCTGGGCTCGTAAATGTGCGATGTCACCCCTTAGTACTAAGATGAAATGCCCTGTACAGTAAAAAAGGGTCTCCAGTTCTCTCCACACCTACCATACGGACACAGCTGCAAAATAAAAAAGTATATATCACTAAAAAGTGATAATGAAAAGTAGATATAGCGATATGTATCGTCTTCGTAGACGCCAATCTAATACTTAGTGTCTTTGTCTGTTTTCGAGCCTGTCTTGGAAACAGAATTTTGTATATAATGGGTGAATTTAAATCGAAACTTCTTCATAGAAAAGTAGTCCCTAACTATAAGTATTTATGGGTTAAAGTGCTTTGGGTGGGTGCGGCCGATTTCGGTCACTTCGTATTGGACGGAATATCGCCGCGACCGAATTCGGCCTCTTGGTAGCTAAGGACGTCTCTGACCTTGAACCGTTCGCTTAATAAAACGTTTACTTCAAATTAGTAGTTTTCTTTTGAGTTATTAATAATATCCTTCATACCGAATGTCAGTCACGGCGGCCATTCTCAGGGGAGACTAGCCATCTGCGCAAAACATAATTAAAGTGCCCAAATGCAAGCACAGGTGCACTCTCTATTCCCTCACTTTCATAAACCGTTGGGACAGTAGTCCGACACGACCGGATAGAGATCATTCGCAAGACCAAAGGCTTTACGTGCTTGAACTACGGGGATGAAAAGTCGGCAACTTCCTGATATAAAAATTTATTTTTAATTTATTTATTATTAATTAATTTTGGCCTAACCCAGGATTGGAACCCGGGACCCCATGATCAGGAATCGAGTTTACATCTACTGGACCAAAGATGTAGTCAATGTCAATAGAAGCAGTTATTAATAGATCACTTTTAAGATTCATGACGAAAAAAAATTTTATTAAATATGTATACCACTGGCTTCTACTATGTTTATATACTACACCCTATTTTTCCTCACAGTAAAAAAACTAACCGGTATATTTATACACTCAAACATCGAGCTATTATGTACTACGTACAAGTACATAATACTTCATGTACTCAAACAAGTGTGGTAGTACAAAATTCAGACGTAGATCGAAGATAAACACGACTGTGTATAGACCATAGCGATTGTCTTATAGGAGCGATATTTGCCATAGTTGCCACGCTTGGCAAGATGGTTGGCAACCGCGACTTTTTATTTTTAGCTGTTATCAGGTAGACGCTGCTGCCCATCTCCTGGTATGTGTCCATCTGTCGCCGCTTACGACACCTAAAAGATGATTTGGATAGTGAATGTTCCATATGGATGATAATATCCGCTGGGAATAAGGCATGGATATCAAGCTATTTCTAATTAGTTCTGTGTAGTTAATTGTGTAAATGAAATGAAATTAATGATTTTTATTCAACATAGATTATTGCGTAATACTTATTAAGTAATTTTTTTTTATTTACCACTGAAACCTCGTAACTGAAGAACCAGTAACAAATTCAGCGGGTTTTTTTAAAAACATATTTCAATTAACAATAAATTTATTTTGTACATATTTTGTATGAATTTTTATAGAACCAGCATGATGGCGATTACCTTATTCCCAGGGGTTATTTTCATTTATGTATTCATTATTATTATAATAACCCTTTTTGTACAATTTTTTTATTTTTCCTTTTTATAGCGTTTTACGTCACTTTTGCCAGAACTTCAGGCGATAGGTTCGCCCATTCGTGTTGGATGTTGTCCTTGAGGACTTCGTAAACACGAAACTTCAAAAACCTCCACAAAAAGAAGTCCGGTACGGTCAAATCGGGCGATCTTGGCGGACACTGCAAATCGTCAAAACGAGAGATTACGCGACCCGGAAATGCCTGCTTCAAAATGTCGGTTGTGGCTTGGGCAGTGCATACCGTTGCACCGTTCTGTTAGAACCACATGTCCTTCAGTCCTAGTTCATCCAATTGAGGAAGAAGAAACTCGTTGAGCATGGCTCTGTAGTGATCGACGTTCGGAGTAACCGTGTGGCCCCCGGCGTCCTCAAAAACATGGCCCGTTGATTCCCCCAGCGTAAACAGCGCAACATGCCGCAACCTAGAGTTGTTGTAATGACTATTCGTGGATCACACGTAAATTTTCGATCCCCCAGAAACGATAATGTAGGCGATTCACGTAGCCGTTGAGGTGGATATGAGCTTCACTGCTTGTGATGAATTTCGATAAAAAATCATCATCTTCTTAGTCGAGATTCAGGATGGCTTGAGCGTAGGTTACGCGCGTTTGGCAGTCAACAGTTAACAGCTTATATATAGTCTGAACTTTGTAAGGGAACATCTTCAGGTCTTTCACCAAAATTCGTCGTAGGGACCGCGTGCTAAGGCTAAATTGGGTGAGATGTTGTCTGGTCGATGTTCCAGGGTCCATTTCGACATCTTTGACTACCGCGGCGTATTCTCAGCAGAACGGCTAGTCCGAGGCCGGCTACGCCGAAGAGAATCCGGTTAGTGTCGGACGGCCGGGAAATCTGCAACGAAATATTGCGCAAAGGTATGAAAACAATTATTCTTGAAGAGTACCTATAGCGATCTGTGGATTGTCGACATGTATTTTACATCCGTTCACTTCAAATATGTCAAAACCGATTCGAAATTTGACGCCATTTGCAAAAATTATAGTGTCTTTCAATAGGGTCTCACCCGTTATGAAATGATTGTAATCGATTAAATTAATCGATTAAACTTCTACAAATCAGTGGTAAATTAAGTATAAAGTCTTTTAATAAATATTATTTAAAATCTATATTGAATAAAAAAATGCTATTCCTATTTCTTACACCGCTGTTACACGATCCATGTTAGATTTGTTCTGTAGAAAAATAATGAATTCTGGGAAGGTAACCCAGTCTAAATTAAATGGGACTTTTAAATAAAGCGAATAGCTTTAGTACGGAGAATTGGAAATATATATATATATATATATATATATATATATATATATATATATATATATATACAATATGTAACGTAATTAACGCACACCCTCAGACACCCCAATTAGTATATTATGTTATATAATCATAATACATTGATTTTCAGTTAAACATTTTTATGCACTGATTATTTATCAAATTAGTTATACTAATTCCGGAAGAATGGTGTGGTCACAGTACAAATCCACGAACGCAAAGATTTTAACGTGCTTAAAATAAAGTTCATTTTTATTTTTATTGAATGACAGAATTAGTAATAATACAAATAAAACTGCACTCTTAGAAGTCTTATTGCCTTAAGTTACGGTCCATTTCAGTTTGTTTTGACTGTACAGATTTAGTGTGACTGTAATTAACGTAGTTTTAATTATTTTTGGGATAAAAATTACCTATATGAAAAATTATAGTAATCGATTCAGTAAACGATACTGAACAAACTACTTCTCAAAGTGCGTTAATTATGTTACGTGTTGTATATATATATAGTACCCGGTTGACCGAGCTTTGCTCGGTATTTTCGCTCGGTTTTTTTAATTCGTGTGTATTGGAAATTACATTTAGATACAATATTACAAACTGATGAAATACGAATAATATTTTTTGATCTTAGCGAAATAATAGAAAAAACTGAACTGGTTATTTGAATAAGAAATCATGAGTGCAATTAGTTTAATTTAAATTTTCGTGTTTTTAAAAAATACTAAAAAAAGGGCTCGAAAAAATAGATTTTCTCAAAAAAAGAAAGGAACTGGAAAAAAAAATTAAATAAAGTCGGTCGGTCTGGGCTCGAACCTTGGTATTACGATTTTGTGACCGCCCAATATACCAATTAAACTATTTGTAATCATTAATAAACTGTTAAAATTTACCTTTTTATTCTAACGATATTGTAGCAGTTTTTCATTGTCTAAAACACGGACAAAAAGACATTTTCTAAAAATAAATCCTAGCTAGATCGATTTATTACCCCCGAAACTCCCTGCACACAGAATTTTATGAAAATCGTTGGA
Organism: Parnassius apollo; assembly: GCA_907164705.1. Taxonomy (NCBI): domain Eukaryota; kingdom Metazoa; phylum Arthropoda; class Insecta; order Lepidoptera; family Papilionidae; genus Parnassius; species Parnassius apollo. The sequence goes on from CAJQZP010001328.1 coordinate 66,830, forward strand.
GCCGTTTCCGAGATTCCGATTATATATATATTTGCAAAAACTCGTGTTTTCATTAAACATCAATGGTGTCAACGGAGATCGAACCTGAACCTGGGTTGCTCATGAACTGTGAACTACGACAGCATTTCATTTATAGTAATAGACACAGTTATGAGTTAATAGGGATATAATTAAAAATGATATTACTGTTTAAATTTCTATTTCCTTTTTGTATTGACGAGTGATGATAGCGTTAGAGACTGCGTCAGGCCGCTTCGACCCTCGGGTGTCTGTTGATAATATCAAACACATCAAGAAACAAGCTTACTCCTTTTTAAAAGGTCGGTAACACGATCTCGATCGATGCTTACCATCAGGTGAGATGGGTGCTCCCCCTTTTCTACGAAAAACCTTATTGGCTTCTTATAGGTGACGGCATAACGATCTCACTTATGTCAGACGTACTATACCACGATCAGCAACGAGCAGCAGCGTCCAAGGTGCTCACGTCTGGTACTGCTCTCGTCCATCCGCCTGCAAAGAGTGATGATCAAGCCATCACTAGGCCAAATCTTCTCTAGGAATAGAGAAGGCCTTTTTCGAACAATGTACTTTTCTGGCTGATTACGATGATGATATTTATGAATGATGTTTTTAAAGATATTGGTTTTCTATACAAGTTTGCAGGTTTGATCAAAATCTGAATTATTTATACCTAACAGTCTTTCCCTTATTAATAGAATTATAGAAATAACTTCTTAAAATACAGACTATAATGTACGACGCTCCTCTGTAACACGAACATCGAACAATGAAAAAAATGGTTTCTTTAAAAAAATTAATTGAATTACATGTTTTGAGTTTTCCTCCCCTTTTCATGATCGGACACCCAGGTTCTCGGCTAGTCTCCTTTGTTCTTCACGCCTTCAAACAAAGTACAGCAAAGAAGTGGAATAATTTGTTTATCTTTCCATCCGAATACAATGTGGATGTCTTCAAGGCAGAACTTTACCACCTTCTAATGCTTATTAAGTATATTTTGATAGACAATATAGTTCTACGATATCACGGAAATTTTTCAATATTAAATAAATAAATGAAATAATTTAGTGTAGCCGCTACAGTCAAAGTTTCATATTGTACCTTGCTATTGGTGGTTTCCGAAACACTATAAACATTAATTAAACACGTTAATTCAAAACCGTCTCGAACCTTTCGAGGTTGTCAATTAACCCTTTCGGAGATTGCATAGTAATTAACCTATAGATTCCGCTGAACAAGTTTGAATTGTATACGTGTGCATGCTTTGTAAGCATGTACCTATCTTGTATGGGGTTTCAGGTATGTAGTCATTTATTTAATGTCATACAAATTGTGTTGTTTTACTATAGAGAATTATATTTTTTCTGACCGAAAACATCATAACTGTAAAAATTTGAATTTAATTTTCGATTCAAGTAAATTTACGTAGTTTTTTTAAATCCCTAAAGGTTTAATGTAAGTAACATTTTAACGGAGAACATTTAGGGGATACAGCCATGCTGCAGCAATTTTATGTTTATAGCACGAGTGGGTCGGCTCGACCGGGGAACGACCACGCTCTCACAGCGTGGAAACGAGACATTACATCTTAGTCCTCAGGGGCGACAACACATCTGCATTTTGATTCTTAATCGAGGATACATGTAGATATCTATGGCACACAAAGCGGCAACTTATCATCAGGTGCACTGTGTACTCGTTTGCCACCCTTTTTCTATAAAATTAAGAATTGAAGCCGTTTTTGACGGTATGGGTTGGGTATGTAGGTCTTACGGTATCATCGGAATAAGTAGAATATACGTAAGCTGTGCAGCTTCCGTCCGGCTTCAGGCCTAGTAAGGATAGTAGCAACAATCACATATTCTCTTGTTTTTTTATAAGTCTCTGGAGTGGGCGACATTTCTCTCACCCATATATTATTTACTGAAGAGAATATTTACGACAGTTGCGCATGCTTGGACGGCGGGTTGGAACCGCAGTATTTTATTGGGTTGTTATTATTTATTTATTTTATTAAGGGTGACCAAGAAGACATACAATATTTGTTAAATTAAAATATTTCCATTCTCTGATTAAGAACTAAATGTTGTGTTTATAATGGCTCACCCCGGTGCGTATCGCGGGCGTGCTACTTTTACCTATTTATAAACAATTTTAATCATATGTTGATGAAATAATATTATTATAATTTATAATACAAATAAAAAGTAGTAACATCAGCAATATGTTCACACCAATACCTACTACCAATAAATACATACATAAATACACCACTACCAATTGTTCACATCGTAGAGCCATGCTGCAGCTATATTAATTGTATAGTTGTACCACGAATGGGTCAGCTCGACCGGGGAAGGACCACGCTCTCACAGAATACCAGCGTCAAATATTAGTTTAATGCTGGCCGTGTATTGTATGGTGAGTGTAGAGAACCGGAGACCCTTTTTACTGGAAACGAGGCATTCCATCTTATTCCTCTCGGGTGACAACGTATCTGCAAAATCGATTCGCAATCGAAGATAGATGTAGATGTCTATGGGCCACAGTAACCGCTTACCTTCAGGTGGACTGTGTGTCCGCTTGTTACCCTTTTACTATTAAAAAAATCCTGTTTTAGTTTCTCCCTGTCGCCTGTTACGAAACCTACAGGATGATATATGCTAATGGATTCTATTGTGAAATTTGGACGTTTAATATGTTTTATTAAAAATTCTTCTTAATTAAAAAAATATATAATGAATCTGTTAATTAATAAATCTTTGCAAAATTTAATTTCTTCAAGTGGGCGGAAAGGGTGAACACCTGGCAAGGGAGACTCTGGCGGCGGGTATTGTTTGCTTTTAATCTAATTTTCTATTCATTAATCTTCCTCTTGACTTGTTGAATATTTCTGATAAATATAAGTGTCCATATTTCAACACAATAACCTTTGGGTTTTTTTTCTTAAATGAAAAAAAATTAATTAAATCTTTTTCTAGGAGTATTATCATTTTTTTTTCTTCTTTTTATTGCAAGTTGACAAAAGACCATACAAAACATAACGATTTCTTTTATAGAATAAAGGTAACAATCGACTATTAAATCCACCTGATGGTAAGTGGATGCTGTGGCTCGTATATATCTATATCTCTTTTCGATTAAGGATCAAAACGCACATGCGTTTTCTCCCTGTAGGGACTCAGACAGAATGCCTCGTTTTCAGTAAAAAGGGTCCACGGTTCTCTACACTTACCATACGAAAGGCCGCTGCTGTTATGTGAGAGCGTGGTCTTTACCCAGTCAAGCCGACCATTCGTGCTACTACTAACATAACTGCAGCGTGGCTCTGCAGCGTCAAGTCGAGACTATTCATTAGTTGGTTCGTTAGACCACTGCTGAACATGGGACTCCCCCATTATAGGGAAGGGAGGATTTTTCTTAATCGTCACGTTACGTACGACGTTAAATACCGAGATCGGCTACGGCTACGGCGTGTGAGACGTTTGATACTGCGATAATTCACCTATCTATTGCGACAAATAATACCGAGTTTCTATATTTAAAAACGATTTCGTTTTTATACGGCCCATTTGCAGTAAATGAACTGCATGAAAACCATTTGTTGAAAACAAAATACCAGTTCAACTGTTTATGAGTACTTATAAGTTTATTCATTTTAAGTTGTCATATGTTCCTGAATAAATAGTTTGTAATATAAACTGTTTTATATGCAACTCATATGCAATAAAACGGATCGTGAAAGGGAACGAAACGTTTATCGAATATAGAAACCGGACGTAACCCAACTCCTCACTACAGCGGGAGAAACCCATGTCCAGCTGTGAACGTAAACGGAATGATGAGGAATTATTTATTGTTTATTTCTTAAAAAAAAGTTACCTTCTCGCTAGGATCTATAACTATCACTTGGAAGCGATACATAAGTTTTACAAGGAGAAGCATCCAGACACGGAACAATTATTTTTAGGCCATAGACCATGACACAAGACCGTGTAGTGGCGGTGCAAGAACACCCACTGCCCCATATCATCCCGTGAGTATCGTAAGAGCCGACAAAGGGAAACAAATCAGGAGATGTACAGCAGTGTCTTTTTATAACGACTGAAAATAAAAGAAACTGCGGTTGCCGACCTGTTTGCCGCGCGTGGCAACTGTGGCAAATATCCCCTGTATGTGGCAATGTACGGGAAGACATATTTTCAGCGGTGGACTTTAATAGGCTGTAACGGTAACGGAAACGGAATACAAATACTTTTTCCGTGCGGGATTTGAATCCGCGGTCCTCAGGACTGCAACTCATTGCTAAGCCGCTGCGCCACGCAGCCGTTAACGAAGAATGGAGAACTTCACTATAGCAAGCAGATCTTAGCTAATTTTCACATCTGTTATTAAAACCAATCTAATGCACATAGTGCACTTTAGTTTTAACCCACGACGTAAACAGAGGTATGTTATATGTTTAACTTGTGTATCTGCGTGATTGTGTATTTTTAGTGAAAGGTGACTTTATGGAGAGTATCCTTAACTATGTTTAAATAAAATATTTTTTGTTTGAAGATCCATCGGTTCTTTTTATTAATTTATAATAATTGCTGTAATTTAATTTAACGTACTTCTTGTATAATTATTTATTCAATATAGATTACATGTGCGTTAAAGTCATTTTTTACTTTACCACTGGTTCGCAAAAAAAACCTCTGTCCTGGGAAAACCAGCAAGAAAACCGGCGGCACTTTTTAAAAAAATAAATTTTACAATGTCAATGGTCACAGAATATTTACAATATTTATTTTAGAAACAGCTTGGAAGCGACCACCTCATTCCCAGGGGTTATTATAAACCTTGTGTTCATTTATATTATAATAAACATTTTTAAAAGGTTTTTGTGAAAGAATACTATAAGAATTATGGTACAAACTATTTACAACATTTATTTTTGAAATTACATGAAAGCGACTATCTCAGTTCCGTATGTAATATTACCAACAGTTATTATTTAATAAAATATTTAAACTTGGTAATAGAAGACCTTGTGTATTTTTGGGACCCTAAAACTATAGAATTATATTTGGTAACCAAAAAGAATTACATTTGAGTCACGATCCGCAATCAAACAAGTAAGGACGTCTCTCATACTATATAGTTTTTTTTTATGTCGTTATTATTTAAGTTTCCTAGAATTTCAAGTAAATACATAGAGTATTGTGTTGTTTTGTGTGACTAGTATATAAGACAATTCTTTCTTTAATGTATAGTGGCATAGTGTTGTGTGTACCAGCGTTTTCGCTTCTAATATATCTACGATCTACACCGGCAGTTCAACGGAACGATTATGTTAATTATGATCATTATATTTGCTTACTTAGCCGTGAAACTTCGGATTTAAACCAAACTGGGGTAGTTTCGAGGGAAGTTGGTTTAGTTCATTAAATAAGATATACAACATATTTTATTGCGTGTTATAACTTTGTCATATCCTGCGCGTAATTTATTTTATAACCATGAACATGTGATGATCACAATAACCCTTCAGAAACCTACTGCTGGCCCCGCGCTCCATCCTATATTTTATCATATACCTGGGTATAATGTAAATTTGTAACAAACCAAATCGTCGTAACCTTTACTGCCCTTCATAAATCCACTTCTAAACACAGACCTTCCTTACCAGGTCGTCACTTCATGTAGTAGGCAACCTACATGTGATGTATATCTATATATTCTTTACAGCTTCTCAAGTCCTCTGCTGAACACAGGTATCTCCCATAGATTTCTTCATATGGGGGATATTTGCCATATTTTCCACTCTTGCCGGGTGACTTGGCAACCCTAGTATTTTATCATTTTGAGCGGGAAAGTGTGATGATTTCTGTTTCCTTGTGTCAACCCTTATGAAACCGTCTGAAATACGCAAAACTTGGCTGCGTGTGTTTTAATATATAATTATCGTTATTCGCGCTCGCCGTTAATCTCACAGTACGCGAGCGATCCGGGTTCGATCCCCGCCGACAGCAATGCAAATGTTATTTGCAATTTTAAGCGCTGATTTACCACGTGCTCGGTGGTGAAGAAAAACATTGTGAGGAAAACTCCATGTCTGAGAAATAAGAAAAAATATATTTCGAAGACATGTGAAGTTCGCCAACACGCATGCATGCATGCACGCACGCACGGGGCAGCGCTGCGGACACTTCCTTGGCCTAAAACCTCTTTCAGTAAAGAGAGGACGTCTGTGCCCAGCTGTGAGACGTATATAAGCTGTAACTTTTACTGTTTAATTTTTATAATAAAATTACATATTATTTTATTAAAAAAATCATCTAAATCGTTTTACAATTGACAAACATAATGCTTTAATACAAAACAAAAATGCTCTAATTGAAAAACTTCTTTTAATAAAGTCGGCTAATAAGGTGACGTCACACTCATTTTGATTTCACGTATCATTGTGCAATACATGTAAATAATCCCCACTCACAAGTTCTCTACAAGGGATACACGGAGCGGAAAAATATCTATGAATAAAATAGCAATTACATTTAAATTTTAATACGTATTCGCAACGCTAGCTGTGGACCCTCAATGTATAAAATCTGATTTATATGCATCCTAGCCGAATTATATAGAGAACATACAGAAATGCATACATACATATCACACAGCTGTATCCCATAGACAACAGTAGTGATGTAGTAGTAGCACTACGTTTCTTTTTAAATACGAGTGCTGTTTACGATCATAATTAATCTAAATACTAACCTACTGTATTCACGTTAAGAGGTTTAGGTAAAGAAAACTTCGGGAGGAAACCTACATGTTCGTGAAATGAGAACAACGTTTTTTTCGAAAACGTTAAGTTTGCAACATGCATTGGGTCAGCGCGGTGGATATTACCTTGCCCTAAAACCCTCGAGAAATAGAACGAGGCCTGTGGGTCGTATACGTAGGCTGTTACTTTAGCGTTTTAACTTTAAATGAAAAACTGCCGTTGCTTACCCGCCTGCCAAGAGTGGCAACTATGGCGGCGTTGTCGTCGCGCCGCAAGCGAAACACACCGAAGCTTGAATCACGCTATCAAAATTCCGAATCATAAACAGTATATATAGAATATCTTCGAACTATCACACGGAGCGTTGGTCGCTCCCCGGGCAGAACACCTTGCTCGGCGGGAGATCTCCCCTTTTTCCTTCCATCGGCCACAGTGGTGTTCCGTGGTATGTAGAATGGCGTTGTAGTGCTGGTGTGCCATGATGTTTGCTTGATAGTGAGTTTAGCCGTGCAGGATCGTGGACGTGTTACGTACTCTGTGACGTCTGCCGTGGTGTAGTCGTCTATTGGAGATAGGTATTGGCCTGGTAAGCTGAGAGTTTGACCATATACCAATTCATCAGGCGTAGCTGTAGATCCTCTTTCCATGAGTTGCGCATGCCTAAGAGAACCAGTGGAAGGGGTTCCGTCCACTGCGATGAAGTGTGGCACATGATCGCCGCCTTGAGTTGACGATGAAGTCCCTCGATGATACCATTCGAAGCTGGGTGATATGCGGTTGTGCGTAAGTGATGCGCACCAACCAACTTGGTGAGAGCTTCGAAGAGGTAGCTCTCGAATTGGCGACCACGGTCTGTAGTCACCAGTGCAGGACAACCGAATCGGGCTATCCAGCCGGACACCAGAGTAGCTGCGCAGGTCTCTGCCGTGATGTCCACCATGGGGTATGCCTCAGGTCATCGCGTGAAACGGTCGATGACGGTAAGGCAATAACTGTAACCAGAAGACAGAATTAGGGGCCCTACGATGTCGAGGTGGATATGGGAAAACCTCGACGAGGGAGTGAGGAAAGATGAAAATGGGGATATGGTATGATGGGTGATTTTGTTCTTTTGGCATGACCAGCATTGTCGAGACCACTCTCTACAATCTTTACGTACCCCTAGCCATACGTATCTTTGTGAGACCAATCGTACAGTAGCTGAATTTCCAGGATGGTGTAAGCTGTGTAGTGTATCGAAAACTTGTTTCCTGAACTGGGGAGTAATGTAAGGACGTGGCGGTTGCACAGAAGTCTCGCAATAGACAGGTAGGTTACCATTCAAAGTGTTGACCCTTTTCAGTTGCAGGGCAGAGCCATGAAGAAGTAGATTTTGTAGTTCTGGATCTTTGTCCTGAGCTCGTGCAAGATTGTCGTAGTCCACAGCTGTAGTAATCTCCTCGACTCTAGAAAATGCGTCAGCTACTAAGTTTTCCTTACCAGGTGGGTATCTCAGGTCAGTCGTAAACTAAGCAACGTAGTCAACGTGTCTGAAACTGCCATAGACGCTGTGCTTCAGCAACGTAAAGGTAAAGATTGGCAACCACTTGCTTTTTACTCTCACAAGCTCAGCAACGCACAGAGGAAGTACAGCACCTACGATCGAGAGCTACTGGCTGTCTACGCAGCCATCAATTACTTCCGTCATATCAGAATATTTACTGACCATAAGCCTCTTCTTCTTATCTTCCCCTTCTCAAAGATCAAAGACAAATGCACTCCAAGACAGTTCAGACACACCACTGTGGCCGATGGAAGGAAAAAGGGGAGAGCTCCCACCGGGCAAGGTGTGCTGCCCGGGGAGCGGCCAACGCTCCGTGTGATAGGTTTTTTTTTGCGCTCGAAGCAAATATGGGCAACCCCCCGGAAAGCGGGGGGAGGGAGGTGGGGAATGCTCATAGCATACCACGCAGCCGGCTGCGTGGTTATGTGGAGACTTTTACCCACTAAACCCCACCTTTTAGGGACTGGCTTAACGGTCTAACTAGAGATCTCTAAGCCGTATACGGATGCGACCCTCCTTGGCAGAAAGGAGGGCGTAAGAAAGGAGGGCGCAAGAAAGGAGGGCGCAAGAAAGGAGGGGGCAAGAAAGGAGGGCGCAAGAAAGGAGGGGGCAAGAAAAGAGGGCGCATTGTGATAGTTCGGAGATGTTCTATATATACTGTTTATGATTCGGAATTTTGATAGCGTGATTTAAGCTTCGGTGTGTTTCGCTTGCGGCGCGACGACAGCGCCGCCACACAACTATGGCAATTGCTCCCTACGGAACAACCTATGGGAGAGGTTTATGTTAAGGGAACTTTTCACAGAATGTAATAAATTAATAAACAAATTAATCGATTAATCCGTAAAGAAATTAAACGGGGTCTATTTAATTAAGATCACCATCTGCAGATATGTTGGACGCGCGTTAATTGGAAGGACGCAAGGCGAATAATATTAATAAAGGGCATTGCCCACTCTTCATAGACATTTCGGCCATGGGTGCCCACATATAAAAGCATATAGATATGATAATATACAATTAAAAGAATGAAATGGTTAAGAAATTTGTTTAAAAAAAGTCGGGAATTTTAAGATATAAAAATTTTTATTTTCACAAATACAGTTTTTTAACAACTAATTTTACCTATGTTATCGCGTTTAATTTCTTTGATTTTTAATTCCCGACGTTTCGGGTGCTTTCCAACACACATGGTTATGGGGGATTGAGGTGACTGGTGTACCGAAATCAGTGTTAACTTGGAGTAACTTCAGCTTTTTAATAACTATTTATGGTCTGATCTACGCAGAATGAACTTACTGTCTTGAAGTCTTGCGTGGTATGCTTGGGTTTAGTTTTAATTTTATTAATTACAAGGTCCCAAGCAGGTGGGAGTACCCAGCTTCATTCTCTATTGAAATTAGAATGTTTGAATCTGGGTGCAATACATTACCGACTTCAGATTGCAACGAGGATGAACTAGATGATTCAGATGGTTCCCGTTCTGCAGTTGAATGTGATGCTGCTCTATCAAACCTTCGCCAACAATTATGACACACACGAGATGACGATGGCAATTGAAATAATATTAAATACAAAAGTGAAAAAGTGAACTAAATAAAAATAAAATAGATTTGTTTCCATTAAATTCAAATACATATAAAATATTTATCAAGTTAATTGTTACTGCACAAAAGCAGACTTAATAGCCTATATTATTTAATAATTAAGCACTTAAAAACTACCAGTAGTCCAAAAACAATGAAAAATCAATTGTCTCATTACTTGGTAGTTGGTAAAAACGGTAGCAGTCTACCTGGTGGTGACAAGCTAATCTTATCGCCATGTTATAAAAAAGCTTGTATGTTTGTCAGATATAGTTTGTGTGGATGTAATCAGAGTAAAAACATGTATCACTATCAAATATGAACACACACACTTAATAAATTAAAAAAATGTTGAACACGTACCTCACGTGGTGCAATTTGATGGGTAATTTCGTTTCTTATGAGTTCCTCACGTGGAGAATCAGACCCAAACAATGTGTGTGATCTTATTCTCAAAAGTGACTTGCCACAGCTGATACATACATGTCCATGACTAATAATTGGTGAATTTTCCTGTTCGCTAGTTGGATGTCGTATTTGATTCCAGGCTGCAGTCTAACATGCGTGGCATACTACGCTATCACTCGAAACTTGTACCTAATAAAGAAGCCATAATTATTATATCAATTGATATAATTATAAGACAACTCAGTTAATAAGCATTGCTGCAATTGTAGAATGAAGAAAAGGAAGACATGACACAATCATGATTGTAACTATTTACCTGCTGTGGTCGAACCTATTCTTGTATAAGATTTCGAAGTTCTGGAATTTCCAACAAATACCTTCGTGTTTTCGCTACATTTAAACAATTTACAGAGCGAAAATGTCCTCTTGAATGAGTTACCGAGGGCTGGGAAGAAGTCTGGCCGGCGTGGAAGCTGGGATCATTATTAACAGTGGATATCGAGTCCAAGTTCGTGCAGGGGTTATTGAAGGAAACGGGTGCGGGGTCCATGTTCAGGACGTGGTCAGTAGGGTGGGAAAAAATGTCAAAGTCCATTTATAAGGCTTGTTCGTTACTTCGATAACAAATTCACAAAAATAAAAACAAACTAACACGCAAATGAATTCTACATGTGACTATTTATATAGGTATAGATATAGTTGTGAACTGAATTGTGAATTGTGATTTCATTCTAATGACAGGGCCTAGCTGTCAGACTCGATGTTGCCACTTAACTGACATAAAATCGATAAAAAGATATCGATTTTTATTCGATTTATAATATCGTTAAAAAACAATCTTTGAGGCGCTTTAAGTTCTGCACGCTTTTTAAAATATATTTTCCTTTATTTATTTAAACGCTATTTGAAATGTATTTTTAAGAACAGTTAAATTGTGCAGTAGCGTTTTGTTAAGCTTTAACCTTTTGAGCGCCACGCCAAAAACGCATTACCGTGTCCCGCACGCCAAAGCGCCAAAACAAAATAGTGTTGCCAAGAGTTGATATATCGATAACGTAAAATAACATGTTTTTGTTGGTTTTTTATGCTATAAATGACTTTAACTATGAGCTCTAGACAGCACAAGATCAAATAAACTGTATGTTTTATTTAATCTTGTGCTGTCTTTCACTCTTTTTATATATGTACTTTGTACATATAAACATAAATAAAAAACAAACAATAACAATAAAATAGTAATAAACCACAGCACTACTCTCCATCCTGATGACGACACTGTCACGACAGGACGACAACGGCGTAGCTGACCTTTCTTTTTGAAACATTCTTCGAATGTTGTGTATCGATTACAAAATCGATCTAACCGAAATATACAGACATCGATTCATAATATTTTATATGTCGGGGAAGGCATAGGCCAAGTGACGCACAGAAGAAAAGTCTTACACTCTTATGACAATAGGGATTTGATATGATGCTGATGCTGCTACATGATTTTGAAACTGAGAAAGAAAATGGCACAACACAAAATGAAAAATTGCTCTTCACACCTTAAGTAAAAAAAACATTAATTGTAATTTTGTATTGTTATGTATATAATTATTCGCAATAGGTAAATCAGCCTTATAATATTAAAATCTTGGTCATGGAATAAATAAACATTATTGTTCACCAAACAATCAAAAATTCAATTCATCAATCAAAAATCAAAATTCATCATCATCAACGCTTTCCAAAATCCGAATGAGTTCTGAGGAATCGTTCATGTTGCATTGCTCTACTTTTCTCGGTATTCACTTATGACGTCATCAGGGTGTCGTCTATTCTTGATCACGGTGCCCAGTGAACTGATTTTCGATGAAGCGCTCAAGATGCGCTAGAGTTGAGATATTAGATTTATTATGTCAAGATGATCTGATAACATTTTTTATTCATGTAGCTAACTATAGTTTTATGTTTCTAACCTTTAATTTTATTCAAATATCAATAATAATAGAAAAAAAAACACCATTGAGCTGAATTTTGTATAGTTTTCAAGAAATCTATGCCTCCCGCGTTTGACACTAGCGGTCAACCATAGACGACTTTGGCGTGCTGGACATAGTATTTGCTTAGATAAAAATCCATTTTTATTAGTTCAATGTTTCTTAGTACTTGTGGCTCTAGAAGTCTTGTTTTTTATACTCACATGTTGCTGGGTTATTCCTATTTTGAGGAGTGTAGAATTAAAATACCTGTAATAATTTTCCGATATCTATATTTCAGCAACATTGTAGTGACCACCTTTCTCTTTCTTTTAATTTTTTGATAGATTTTGATAGACATCACATAGAGCCATGCTACGGATATATTGTAGTTGTCGCACGAATGGATCGGCTCGATCCGGGAAGGACCACGATTGCACAGAGTACTAGAGTAAAATAGTAGCTTAATATTGTTGGGTTTCGTATAGTGAATGTAGAGAATCGGACTTTAACTGCAATCGAGGCATTCCACCCTAGTTCTCAAAAGTGACAATGTGTCTGCATTTTGATTTTTAATCAAGGAGAAATGTAAATGTCTATGGGTCACAGCATCCAGTTATAAACAAGCAGACTTAGCACTCGTCTTTAACTCTTATTCTATAAAAAATATTATCTTATACGACTCAGATCAAATCGCTTGAGTAGAAATATAAAGAGTTACTTGTCTGAGTAAAATACTGTTCAGAGTATATTCCTTTTCACTTGAATATATATCTCATTAACTTTAATAAAGTAACTGAATCAACCTTTGACCATTAAAAAAATCAAAGTGACAAACGAACTTGCAGAACTTACAGCCTACCTGATGATAAGTGGCTGCTGCAGTTGATTCATTAATTCAAAGACCCGTCAAAGACCATTGTCGAATATGGTCCTTCGCCATAGATTACTTATTAGTGAAGATATTTGCCATAGTTGACGGTAGTCAGTGGTTTCATTGAAAAATTATCACGAAGATGCTGCTATCTATCTTCTAGTTCAGTTTCCACCAAAGACCTATTTTTTGCCGTCTCTCACGACACCCACAGGAGGACATGGTGTAATGAATTCTAAATACCCAGACACTTAACACGAACATGTAAACTATAATACATAGATATCTGGAATTAGTTTTACCTGTAGTAGTACCTGGAAGTATATAGATGTGTTGTCAAATCCGAGGACGCATATGAAATGGCTTACATCATATAGTTATAATGATTCTCTATAACCTTCAGACGGCAACAAAGCAATGCAAGCACTGTTATTTGGTGACAAAATAGGTAGGTATACCATCTAGCAAATTTTTAATCAATTCTATTCTAATCTTGTATCGTGAAAGCGTTTTACATAAACATAAACTGCACCATCACTCAACCATCCAGACCTGGCATAATTATTTATAGTTCAAACAAACACTTGACCCTTGCGGGGTTGAACCCACGGACCGATTGTTCAGCCACGCTACGGAGCCACTAGAAAAAAGCCTTCTTTCTTCAAACATTGCTGTCGGACATTGTTTAAGTGACAGGTGGTTATCAAACCCCCATTGAACAAAATAATCCAAATATTGAATACAAATGCAAAAAAAACATGTGATTAAATGTACAAATAAACATTTTTTACGTATACATTTTCTCAATACTATGGGCCGAAAGTCTGTAAAAAGTTACAGCCTATATAACGTCCCACTGCTGGGCGCAGGCCTTCCCTCATTTCTGAGAGAGTTTTAGGGCAGCAAGTATCCGCCGCGCTGCCCCAATGCGTGTTGGCGAACTTCACATGTCTTCGAAATATTTTTTTTCTCATTCCTCAGACATGCAGGTTTCCTCACGATGTTTTCCTTCACCGTCGAGCACGTGGTAAATCAGCACTTTAAATTGCAGTTAACAATTCCATTGGTGCCGGCGGGGATCGAACCCGGGTTACTCGCGTCCTGTTATATTTACAGCGAGCGTTAACCCTCTAAGCTACCACTGCTCACGTCTTCCGAAAGTCTATATTTAGGTTTATTTAATAGCTACTTTATTGAGATCACCGTTCTCTTCAAAATGAAGGAGAAACTATTTTTATAGGTGTGGCCGAACACTCAAACTTACGTAAGAATAAAATGGACTAACTTTTCTATACGACTGTACTTCATCACACGTCTTGTTATGATAGGGCGGCTGCTTGACCGCAGATAAGTGCGAAATGGACAGCATGGGTGGAACTCAAAAGTCACGAGGTGTGTTTCAATAAAGATTAGAAAGCGACACAAGGAGTTTTGGCTTATTTTATTACGTTATATCGTTTGTAGTTCACACGAAAATTACCGTTTATTATAATATATTTTTACCCCCCGACGCAAAAAGAGGGGTGTTATAACTTTGACCGCTATGTGTGTCTGTCTGCCTGTCTGTAGTAAACGGGTGAACCGATTTGAATGCAGTTTTTTTTTAAATTGTTTTTGTTTGGTTTTTTTTTAAATGTAGGTTTTCTAGCGCTGGTTGAAGACATGTTTTATCGCAAATGTACTTGGCTATGATTCAACAAAATCTGTTCAACCGTCTGAAAATCATCAGCTCCCTTAGTTTCGAGGGTATTTTAAATGTTCAATTTAATGATATTACGTATAAATTTTTTCTAGTGTAAAAATGTAATAAAATCATATTACTTAAAGTTTAATAATTTAAGGTAAAGTATAGAAATGAAAGTTACAGCCTATGTACGTCCCACTGCTGGGCACAGGCCTCCTCTCATTTCTGAGAGGGTTTTAGGGCAAGGAAGTGTTCCCCACCGAACGGGTTCCCGCCTTGTCGTGGCGGGGGGGCTTAGTAGCCGTTGCTTGGTCGCACGCGGTGAA
This sequence comes from Parnassius apollo, assembly GCA_907164705.1. Classification (NCBI taxonomy): domain Eukaryota; kingdom Metazoa; phylum Arthropoda; class Insecta; order Lepidoptera; family Papilionidae; genus Parnassius; species Parnassius apollo. The sequence goes on from CAJQZP010001328.1 coordinate 82,008, forward strand.
CAAAGAGGAACCCACGAGGCTGGCCCGAGGTGAAGGGCCGGCCCGAGGTGGCCACTCCGTGTGGGCTTGGGGAGCCCACTTCGGATGTGTGTTGGTGGACTGTGGCGAGAGGGGTGTCCTCACCACCCACCGCTGCAGCCGAGGTGGAGTCGCGGAGGAAGAGGAGTGTTGGTATGGCGGTGCGCCACTCGCCCTATCCTCCGCGACTCAAACGGGGCAGCACCGTTGATGCGGTGGTGGTGGGGCTGCGGGGGGAGAGGATTGTCGGTATTGCGAGGCGCCGCTCTCCTACCCTCCGCAGCCAAATCTTGCTTGGCGGCGGAGCCATAGACCAGATCCGCCGCTGGGGTCGGGAAGGCTAGTACTTCTAAGTGCTCGTTTTTCCTGGCCCCATGGCCTTTGTGCATCGGACGCGGGGGGCGTCTGTTGCACAGACGTAATTGGAGGCCGTGGAGGAAGGCGCGTCATGTGTTCTGGTGCGCCTTACCTGGGAAGGAGAACGGGGAGGAATTTTCTTCTCCTGAGGAGGTGCTGCCATGGAGCGGCAGGTGCTAGTAGGGCCGCGGATGTGTGCGAAAGCGTTCCCGTAGCCCTGTAAATATGCGATAAAGGTGGAACACCATGGGTGTTAGTCGGTGCGAGTCCGACATAACCCGTCCTTGCCCCCGCGAGGCGGGTATGCGTAGGCATTTCCCCATGTAAAAAAAAAGGGCAAGGGAGTGTTACTCACGTCCAGTTACTCGCGTGCTGTTATATTTACAGCGAGCGTTAACCATCTGAGCTACCACGGCTCTCTCCAATAATAAAAATAATTTAAGGTGTTGAAACTTAAATAATAATGTAAGTTGCTCCGTGGCGCAGTGGCTTAGCAATGAGTTTCTTACCTGACGTAAGACTTACCTGAATTAAGTTCAAGTAAAAGTTTTATCAAGCGAACTTAAAGTAGGGTGCGCATGTCTCTTAATTTCGTTAATTTCAAACGCTGTTTTTTTTTTTTCAAAGTAAAAAAGCTAACTTTTTGAAGAAATTAAAAATGTCTATGACATAGATAGATCTGATAATCGTCAAACAACTGGAGAGATTTTCTTGAAATATAGCTAATAAAACTCTCGATTAAGACACGTTACAAACGGAAAACACTTCATCAAAATCGGTTCATACGTTGAGGAGCTATGATGCCACAGGCAGACACACAGATATACAGACTCACACTACATGCTTGTAACACCCCTCTGTTTGCGTCGGGGATTAAAAAAACTCTTGCGACATGGTGTATTGATTTGACAAAAATTTAGAAGTAGATAATATATAGAAGTACGATCAATATATTATTTGTAGAAATTAGAGTTTATCCATCAGTTCATACCAGCCTATCAAAAGTCCACCGCTGAAAGTCCTCCCTTATAGAGGCGGTATTTGCAACAACAGCCACGCTGCACGGGCGGGCTGGTAGCCGCAGTTTTAATTTTATTTTGAGTTGTCATCGGGAAGACGCTGCTGCCCGTCTCCTGTTTTTGTTTCCCTCTGTCGCCGCTGACGACACCCACGGCACGATATGACTTTAATATTTATTTAAATACATATAAAAAGCTGGTATACAATTAGGGTGAGTTTTAAACGACATTCATATACTGTGTCGTAAAGCGACAATTAAAAACTAAATAACCTAACCTAACTACAACAAAACAACCAAAAATAAAATAAATTATTTAAAAATTTGAAAAGATTTACAGTTTCTTTTATAAAAAAAAGGTATGAAGGTGATGATGGGCTGTAATGATGATAGTGATTTACAATATTATTAAAAAAAATAACAAAAATAAAGATACTGCAACGAAGTATGCACAGGCTATGCCTATGATAGGTGCACAGCGCCTGCTCTAGGTACACGCAGAATCTGGAGAAAGCACATGCAGCGTCTGGAGAAGGTACACGCAGCGCTTGAGTAGGCACACGCAACGCCCGGAGCAGATACACGCAGCACCCGGAGTAGACACGCAGCGTCTGGAGTAGGTACACGTGGCGCTTGAAGTAGGCAAACACAACGTCCGGAGTAGACACACACAGCGTCCGGAGTAGACACGCAGCGTCTGGAGTAGGAACACGCAGCGCTTGAGACAAGCACGCTCAGCGGCCGAAGATAGCGCGGGCACTAATAGGTGGAGGCGTAGGCGTGGCTAGGCGACGACTTCAGGAGAAAGCTTGCAAGATCCCGAGGCAGTGCGGATAAAGCCTTTAAGAGGTGCTTCTCGTATCAAAGCTGAAGTGAGGACCTCTATCGGCCGATTCTTCGGCTTTTATACTTTTTGACGGATCTGGGATAAGAACGAGAAATTATTTGAAATTATTTAAATTAAAAGCAAATTTTTGTAAATGGCCAAGAAGAAAAGAGTATTTTTGAAGTAAAAACATCAGGCCGGTAATAATATTTGAATAAAAATTGCCACGACAACCAGATAAACAACGATGTCAAAACATGTCAAATTTTGGTTTTAAGCTCGTAATACAGAAACGGCAAGATTTAAGTGAAAAATGAGATATTATTTATATAGGAAAAAAGGTAGCGCAAGAGCGCGCACGAAACCCGAAATTGTAGAGTTACGGAGAACTAAATAAAAGATCGAAAAAGGTAGACTCCATTGACACCGATTTAAAAAGTGCTGATAACGTGAAAATACGAAGTGAAAATGATTTGTTATTGTGTTCTTATGAATTAAAAAATATTACAGGATCCTATGGAAATAAAGGTGATGCAAAATATCCAGTTTTGAGGTGAATGTAGAAAATCAAAAACAGAATGGAAAAATAAAAATAAAATAGTGTAAAATGATATGTAAGTATGTATGTAAGCATAACACTACATTTTCCCCCCGACCCTGGAAAATTTTTGACTCAGCAAAAATTTTGAGATGTACATTCCAAAATAAACCATAAAAACACAGCTTTGCAGTAACAGACATCACCAGGCAATATCAGATATACTATCTCTTACATTCATCATCTGCATTCAGGTAAGGGTGGAGTTCACATTCAATGACTACCACTCTAAAAGTGTGTTTTCGAAAGGACATTCAGGCTTATTTAAGGAGTTGTCATCCGCTCCTGCGTGGAAAAAAAAAAAACATTTTGAAAGGACATCCAGGCTTATTTAAGGAGTTGTCATCCGCTCCTGAGTGAAGATAAAGTTAAAGAAATTAATCTTAAGCAAGCTTTAACCGCTATGACTTAAGTAAAGATTAAGAACGGCCAGAGCGGTAGGGCTCAAAGCCAGAGATCAGCAACATCACTAACGAAATGTGTCTGAAATAAAAAGTGAAGATTAACCAACGAAAATTCGAGGTCCTAAAGCAAGATGTGTTGAAGAACACTGGATCACCAAACAAACGAAGAAATAAAAATAATAAGGTGAGAATGATGGTGATATTTATACATATATACAGTTAATAAAAGTTAAAAAAAATTATGATTTTACATCTTTGATGTGCCACTTGCCTCTAACTCCATTAGGGTCTTCAAGCACATAGACTAGTGGTGACAGTTTAGCTATCACTTTGCACTTGATGAACTTAGGGGCAAGTTTAGCATTAAAGTATGCGCCGGCATTGCTTAAAACATGGTTTTTACGCCAAACAGTGTCTCCCACATTAAATTCTTTAAAAGACCGGCGAAGATCATAGCGAGCGCTATTTTTAGCGTGAGCTATGTGAAGTTTAGTTTGAACTTTGTGAAAAATAGATGAGAGGAGACCAGCATTAGACGCGTAAATATCCCGAGGCATAAATATCAATTCCTCGAGGTTATGAGTTGGAGTATAGAAGGAACCACAAGGTATTGTTTCCCTACCAAAGACTAAAAAGTTTGGAGTAAAGCCAGTAGCTACATTTGTAGCGCTGTTCATTGCGTACTGAATCTTAGCAAGATGGATGTCCCAGGATCTATGATCGTCTCCTACTAGAGATGCTAGAGCTGTAATAATTGTACTATTAAACTTCTCCGTAGGATTAACCTGAGGACAATATAAAGCTGTGTGAAAAATACAAGGAACGTTATAAGAATTTAAGAATGAGTGGAATTCTCGCGACTGAAATTGAACCGCGTTGTCCATTATAATAGTTTGAGGAATGCCATGAACTAGAAAAACTGAATTTTCCAAAACATTAATAATATTAGCTGAAGTAGCACGTTTAAGGGGAAAAATCATAGTATATTTAGTAAAATTGCAGTTAATTACTAGAATATATTGGTTTCGTCTTCGAGTCATAGGTAATGGACCCATAAGATCTAAGGATATAGTTTGAAAAGGTCTGGAGCAAAGTTTGGGTTTACCCATAAGACCATAGGGAGAATGATTAGGGTGTTTGTAGGTTAAGCAGGTTTCACAAGACGAGATTAATTTGGCAATGTCCTTAAACATACCAGGCCAATAGTATTTTAAAGATATTTTCTTGAATGTCTTGAAGATACCAAGATGGAGTTCTGAAGGGGAACCATGGTTAACTTCAATAAGTGTATGCCTATCTCGAGGTAGTGGAACTTCTTTCCAAATAAAGTCATCGTTTAGACGATCGGGAGAATGGATGCAGCGGTAAAGTTTGTTATCCCTGATAGTGTAGTTGGGATATGCGTCTGGGTTGTTGGAGCATCCGAGAAAAATCTTGTTGTAGTGCTCAAGTTCACGATTAGGTGGTTCTTCAATCGTAATAGGATGTACGCCTTGAGGTGAAGTTTCTCGTGTATCAGGACGTTCTTGATTCTTATGTCTTGATAATAAATCTGGAACAACGTTATCCTTTCCTTTTTTATGTTTCAGGACAAAGTTAAAGCATGATAAGCGTAAAGTCCAGCGAGCAAGTCTTCCTGATGGATTCGATAAGTTCTGAAACCATTTAAGTGCAGCATGGTCAGTATATATTGTAAATTCTTTACCATTGTCTAGGTAACATCGCCAATGTTCTAACGCAGTTATTACAGCCAATGTTTCTCTTTCAGTAGTTGAGTAGTTCTGTTGATTTTTGTTTAGTGCTTTACTCATGTAAGCAATCACGACTTCTTTGTCATCTTGATGTTGAGTAAGCATTGCTCCTATGCCATAATTTGATGCATCACAATGTACAGAGAAGGGTAGTTTGAAGTTAGGGCAAGCAAGGACAGGAGCAGTTACCAAAGCTTCTTTAAGTTTCTGGAAAGCAGCTGCAGCTTGTGAATTCCATAAAAATTTAGGAGCGTTCTTCCCGGAACAGGTTAGTTGGTTGAGTGGAGAGGCAATGGTGCTAAAGTTTGGAATGAATCTTCTGAACCAGCTGCAGGTGCCTATGAATCTTCGTACTTCTTTTCTGCAAGTAGGTACAGGATATTCTAAAATAGCTTTTATTTTATCTGGATCAGCACGTAGACCATACTCGTCCACTAGAAAACCAAGGTATTTCAGTTCTTTCTTGAAGAATTGACTCTTCTCAAAGTTAATAGTCAGATTAGCATATGAAAGTTTTTCATGAACTTTCATGAGAAGCGATATGTGTTCATCAAAAGTCTCGCTAATAATAACGATGTCATCCAGATAGCAAAATACCTTGTTCTCAAATTCAGGAGTAAAAAGCATATCCATTAATCTTTGTAGAGTTGCAGGTGAGTTAGAGAGACCAAAAGGCATTACCTTGAATCTAAACATGCCTCTTCCAGGTACATAAAATGCAGTTTTATCTTTATCAGCAGGATTCAAGGGAATCTCCCAAAATGCTTTCGCAATGTCGATGCTTGATAAGAATTTGGCATTCTTCAGGTTGTCCAAAATTTCGCTTATTAGTGGCAGACTATAAGCATCACGACGTGTAACTGAGTTAAGCTTCCTGCTGTCTACGCAGAAACGCCATTCACCATTCTTCTTCGGAGTGATGAGAACTGGAGATAGCCAAGGACTTTCGCATTGTTCAATGACGTTCCATCCCAGCATCTTGTCAACTTCATTAATTAACGCCTTTTGTTTTTCAGGAGACAGTCTGTAACATCTTTGTTTGATTGGAAGAGAATTACCAGTATCAATCTTGTGGGTGATTAAGTGTGTGCTTCCCAGGATACCTTTTTCTTCAAAAGAAATTGTCTTGAAGCGTTGGATGATGTCGTTAGCGATGTCCTTTTGGTTAGGAGTTAAATGCTCATAAGGTAAAACTTTAATATCTTTAATTTCGATAGCAGAGCATTTAGATTCTGTAAAGTTAAGAGAAGATAAAACACTAGGTAACAGATTAAATTTTCTCCAAAAGTCAATACCTAGTATTAGCGAAGGAAATATTTCCGGAAAAACATAAGCTTTAATCAAATGAGTTTGATTATTGAAATGAACAGGTAAGTCAAAATAACCCAAGGAATTAACTTTTTTGATTATTAGCAGTAGAGACACTAATAAGATCTGACTTGAAAAGTTTACAGCCCAGTTTAAGAATTTCCAAATGAGAATTATTACCCAGAATAGTTACTGAGCTGCCAGAATCTAGTAAACCAGATAAAGTTAAGTCATAAATTTTGACATTAACGAATGGACGATTAAGATCTTGTTCTTTGGAGTAGAGTGTAGAAGAGATTTTGTAACAAGAAAAGAAGTTTTGAATTGTTTTAATCCAACTAGCCCAATCGTCATTATCAAAGTTTAAGTTACTTTTCAAGTCAGCAGTTAGTTTTTTGAACTAGTATGTGGTTTGGGAGAACAAGTAGGGCAATCTGCAGTTTTAAAACCTTTAAGACCACATTTGAAACAAATCACGAATCGTGGTTGAGTACAAGTGTTCAAAGTATGACCTTGTTTACGACAGCGAACACAAAAAGAGCTTTCTTGAGGAGCTTTAGTTTGAGAGAGACTATTAACTTGTCTAGAAGGGTATTTGTAGGATGAAGTGAATTTATTCATAAAGGGAGGAGAAGGTTGTGAGTTATTAGAAGAATTTGAAGAGCCAACTGAACTTGAAGTGGAATGCTTGTAGTTGAATTCAGAAATAAGAGGACTTTGTTGTACATTTGGTTCTTTAAATTGTTTGTCTCTGTCAAGGAACTTTTCATAGTTTTGGCAAGTAGCCAGAAGAGAGTCGATAGAGTCAATGTCTTTTAGAGCTACGAAGACTGAATAACATGGGCGAATATTCCTCAAAATAATCTCCAATTGTTCTGTTTCAGAAAGTTTCTTCGAAAGACGAGTGAACATTCCAGACATGATGGAAATATAGATGACGATAGGTTCATCACGGCCTTGAGTTCGGTTCCTAATCGCTTCTAGAAGTTTATAATCATAATCAAAACCACCAAAGTCTTTGATTAATAAAGAGGAAAGTTCGTTCCAAGTTAAGTTTGGATTCTGATTATATTTAAATCTGAACCAATGAAGAGCATTGTCGGTGAAAATTTCAAATGCTTGAGAGATCAACAAGTCTTTGGATAAGCCGCGAGCTAAGCAGTATTCTTCAAGTTTTTGAAGAAAGGATCTTGGACAGCTTTTACCATTGAACGTGTGTCTTTTCAGATCTTTGAAGACGTTAGTTGGAGAAAAAGATTGAGGTAGTGGTGAAGGATACGGGGTATGGATCGTAACAGATGTTTGAGAAACAAGAGGAGGTTCCATGACAATCGGATCAACAGGAGGGTCAAGTGATGGAGAGTCATTTTCAGTTGGAGGTGGAGTCAAGGATTCGAATTGTTTAGTAATAGCGTCAAATTTCATCTTCAAAGTATCGAAAATAGCTTTAAAGTCTGGATATAAGTCAGTATCTATTCGCTCCAATCTGTAAAAAACATGATTAATAAAAGTTTCTATTAATCGTAAGTATTTGGTTTCACCTTGTAAAAATTTTTCAATTTTACAGTCCAGGTAAGTCAAAGTAGAACCAATTTGAGACAAGTCATCCTCGATCGGAATTGGAGAAGTCAGAATATCTTCAGGGTGAGAATTCTCAACTAAACGCAAAACCTGTTTTTTTAGAAGCAAAACAGTATTAGCTGGTTCCTCACATCTAATCTTCACTTCGTATTCGAGTTCGGCCTTGTTAAGGAATTCGTACTTAATAACCCGTTTCATTGTTATAATTAAGTGTTAAGTTTAAGAAATAAAAATTTAATAAAAAATTGTACCTCTAGAATAAAAATATTAAAGTGATGAATGTAAGTGAAGTGTTATATGTAGGTCTAAATGTAATCCAGATAAGTTGAAAAACTAGATGAAGTTTTGTTTTAGAATTTGGAAGATAGTACCTCTTTAAGTTCTCTAGAATAAAAATATTAAGGTGATGAATGTAAGTGTTATATGTAGGTCTAAATATAATCCAGATAAGTTGAAAAACTAGATGAAGTTTTGTTTTAGAATTTGGAAGATATGATAAGGATGAGTAAATAAAGAGTTAAGAACGAAAGAGAAAGCAATTCAATCAAAAGGAAATGGATAAGGCGTAGCTAAGGTGAAGAAAAGAAGAACTTTTACGTCGGGCGCCAAATTGTCGTAAAGCGACAATTAAAAACTAAATAACCTAACCTAACTACAACAAAACAACCAAAAATAAAATAAATTATTTAAAAATTTGAAAAGATTTACAGTTTCTTTTATAAAAAAAAGGTATGAAGGTGATGATGGGCTGTAATGATGATAGTGATTTACAATATTATTAAAAAAAATAACAAAAATAAAGATACTGCAACGAAGTATGCACAGGCTATGCCTATGATAGGTGCACAGCGCCTGCTCTAGGTACACGCAGAATCTGGAGAAAGCACATGCAGCGTCTGGAGAAGGTACACGCAGCGCTTGGAGTAGGCACACGCAACGCCCGGAGCAGATACACGCAGCACCCGGAGTAGACACGCAGCGTCTGGAGTAGGTACACGTGGCGCTTGAAGTAGGCAAACACAACGTCCGGAGTAGACACACACAGCGTCCGGAGTAGACACGCAGCGTCTGGAGTAGGAACACGCAGCGCTTGAGACAAGCACGCTCAGCGGCCGAAGATAGCGCGGGCACTAATAGGTGGAGGCGTAGGCGTGGCTAGGCGACGACTTCAGGAGAAAGCTTGCAAGATCCCGAGGCAGTGCGGATAAAGCCTTTAAGAGGTGCTTCTCGTATCAAAGCTGAAGTGAGGACCTCTATCGGCCGATTCTTCGGCTTTTATACTTTTTGACGGATCTGGGATAAGAACGAGAAATTATTTGAAATTATTTAAATTAAAAGCAAATTTTTGTAAATGGCCAAGAAGAAAAGAGTATTTTTGAAGTAAAAACATCAGGCCGGTAATAATATTTGAATAAAAATTGCCACGACAACCAGATAAACAACGATGTCAAAACATGTCAAATTTTGGTTTTAAGCTCGTAATACAGAAACGGCAAGATTTAAGTGAAAAATGAGATATTATTTATATAGGAAAAAAGGTAGCGCAAGAGCGCGCACGAAACCCGAAATTGTAGAGTTACGGAGAACTAAATAAAAGATCGAAAAAAGGTAGACTCCATTGACACCGATTTAAAAAGTGCTGATAACGTGAAAATACGAAGTGAAAATGATTTGTTATTGTGTTCTTATGAATTAAAAATATTACAGGATCCTATGGAAATAAAGGTGATGCAAAATATCCAGTTTTGAGGTGAATGTAGAAAATCAAAAACAGAATGGAAAAATAAAAATAAAATAGTGTAAAATGATATGTAAGTATGTATGTAAGCATAACACTACAACTGACATAATAATTTCAGCCTAATTTCTAAACGTCAAAACCAGATGTGCCCTAAATCAGAACCCTCTTTTAAAGTCAGCATCCCTTTTAATTCATCCGATCGTATATCAAAGATGTATAGCTTCTACAATACCCTTATATAAGATAGCAATTCCTTTCAGCTGTATACGGAAAGGAGTAAAAATCAAATGAAATAATAATTATTCATGAGTGTTAGTGTCGCGTCAGATCGCAATTTAAACAATTAAATGATTTAAGAGTGGAAAAAATCATATACGTATGTTTGCTTAATATACCTGATTTAACGAAAACATGCAGACATGATGTTTTGCACATGTATAGCACAACTATCTTGTAGTATTGGTTGACAAATGAGCACACAGTCGACTTGATGTTAAGTGGATGCTGTGGCCTACAGACATCTACAGTTAACCTCGATTAAGAATCAAAATGCAAATGCGTTACCACCCCTGAGGCCTTAGGTGGAATGCCTCGTTTACAGTTAAAGGGTTTCCAGTTCTCTATACTCACCATGCGAGACACAGCAGCATAGAGTATATATTTTGCGCTGATGCTCTATGAGAGCGTGGTCCCAACCCGGTTGAGCCGATCCATTCGCGCTGCAACCATGATACGAGTATAGCGACAGCGGCTATACCGCGTATAAAACCACCTTTCGAATAATATTTCATTCATCTTTCTTTAGAATAATATACGAAAAAAAAATATTACAACGTTTTTCTATACTAGTATTAACATAATAATAAGGCGGCTTTGCGGCGGTGGGTTCAAATCCCCACACGTAGTCCCACTACGAAAATTATTTCGGGTCATCATGTATTATGTCCTTCAAATTTTACGAAGCAAACTTAAATGCCGTGGTTATTATAATTCCGTCTATTAAAATAAAGTTTTAATCCTGACTCGACACAACGCTGGAAGGTTGCCAACTTGTCTACGCATTGAGATTTTACATCAAAGCTACTCAGTCCTAAGAGACACAAATCATTGTGTCGCTTCTCTTGCCAAAATCCTAAAAGTTTCACAAAGCTGTAAAAAAATAGAAAACATGAAAAGAGGCTAAAGTTATGCTCCTGTTAGATCGTAGAAATAGAACCTGTATAATAATCAAATAGGTTAATTCGCTGAGTAGTTACAATTAGATAATTAATTATTTTAGGTGAGCTTTCGCGATTGTGCTTGAGATCGAAGTAGAGACAGCCGCGGGCGCACACAGCTTCTTTGTGTCTTCTTCAGTCTTCTTTGTGTGTGAATACTATCAATAAAGTGATCAAAAAAATTTAAACACTTTTATGTGTAAACTTAAAATATGACACCATGGATTTCTTCAAGGTCGTAGGGTATCCTTCTGCCTATAGGACTTCATACTTTTAGTTTTAAGGTTACATTTCTTATCCGAAGCTTAACGCTGCTGTGTTTCGTATGGTGAGTGTAGAGAACCGGAGATCCGTTTTACTGGAAACGAGGCATTCCATCTTAGTCCTCACGGGTGACAATGGATCTGCATTTTGATTCGTAATCGAGGACAGATGTAGATGTCTATGAGCCGCAGTAACCACTTACCATCAGATGGACTGTGTGCTCGTTTGTCACCCTTATCCTATAAAGAAATGTTCGCCATTGGTGAAGTTATTTATTCAAACGGCAGTAGCGCATCTGCATTTTGATTCTTAATTGAGAATAGATTGAGATGTCCACTTACCGTAAAGTGGATTTTGCGCTGTTTGTCACCTCAATTTTATAAAAAAAAAGTCCCACCACTCGAGGTTTATAGCCTTAATGCGTACAAATTCCACTTCTTAAGGTGGAAAAGAGGGGATGCAATTTTTAATGGTTTGCTTTAATTGGACTAAATAAAATATACACTACGCGAAATTGGATTGGAGTGACAAACTAACTTTCATTTCACCTGATGGAAAGTGGTTTACTGATTACAGAAAGAGGGCTACAGATGCGTTGTCACCTCTGAGGACTAAGATGGAACGCCTCACAACCTGTGGTTACACTGGCTCTGTGTACCCTTCAGACTGATTACAGAAAGAGAGCTACAGACGCGTTGTCACCTCTGAGGACTAAGATGGAACGCCTCACAACCTGTGGTTACACTGGTATGTGTGTGGCTGGTGCTGCTACCATATGGGCGTAGCTGGTAGAGGGCCGTTGTCCATCGTCCTGTGGAAGCCCGGACGGATTGGTGGTCTGCACCAGCGATGATCTGCCGGCGGATGCTGCAAGGGTCGCATACGTGGTGGATCCCCAGCTGTATGACTCTTCACCTCCCTGCTCGTACTGGGCCCAGTCGGGGTTACGCCGGTCCGGTGATATTGAGCGGGGAGGTTGTGGTGGTGATGGCGACTTCGGCGGTGACTTGTGCACCCTCTTCGTTCCCGCTTGATGGCGCTCTTCATCTTCCGAGGATGATGTTGGCACATCGGAAGATGAGAGGTTGGAACCAATGCGTTGCCTCTTCTCGAATAAAGAGGCCTCGGTCTCAGGTGGTGTATGGCGTCTGGCCATTTTCTTCACCTGCTGCACTTGGGGAGACGGTTCCTGCCTAACCGTGTGTTCAGACATGTCGCGACGTGAAGTGTTTGAACGTAATCTATGGGCCCTATCCATGTTACCAACGACGGCAGGCTGTGATGCGTGACGCGATGGTAGGGGTGATTCAAGATGTTGGCTTAGGCACTGGGGCACTGCCTACCCCTTTCCTAATGAAAGGGTTGGGGGAAGTGCAAATGGTGGCACTAAAAAACGCGACTAGGCACTGTAAAATCGCGAACGTTTTTGAGCTCCTAAGAATCTGCCTAGGGGCCGGTGACCTCGACGCCTCACGGATTAAACGGACTCAACGATCAGCGGAGTATGTTGTACCGGGGGTTGTATGCAGCCACTGCTAACTACAAGCAATGCACACCTAGGAGATCCTTAATATATTCCCTCACTGTCATAATCACATGGGACGGCAATAGGAAAAGACCGTAGAGAAATCAGGTGCAGGACCAAAGACTTTACATGCTTTCCGAGGCACGGGGATAGAACGATGACTACTTCAGGCTCCGGGCTGCTACTGAGAATTTCTCGATGGAAAACTAACAACATAATTTTGCCTTTAGCCGAAATTCGAACCCGGGAGCGCGTGATCATCAGTTGCATTTACTACTACTAGATCAAAGAAACGTCGTACTCTCGTGCCTCTGTTTACCTCTGAGCAAATTTTAGAGTAGATATATGTCCGCCAGCTGTTTCATTGCGTACGTATTCATTTTTTTAAATCTATTTATTAAGAAGCCCATATATTGTACAAAATATGATATAAATAATTCATTTGTATAATTTTTAGTATATACATATCATACCTATAGGCTAACTTAACATATAAAATTAAAATGAAAAGTTACATATAAAGTTGAAAAAACGAATAAAAATAAAAAAGAGATCAATTATTACAAAGCAAGAAAAATAAACAATTCAAGCGGTATCTTAGTTTTGTAAGTAATATAAAACGTAAAAAAGGAAAACGTTCTGAATATGTATTACCGATACCGATGATCTTGTGATATACTCGTATATAACCGAATCGAGTCTATGCCGACGAGGTGAGCTACATGAACCATTGTAAATAATTTCGCACAGAAGCCAGTAAAATAGCGGGTTAATGATGCTTCGTATATTAAGAGGAATGGAAACCCTTTTTATTGATAACATGTAGTTAATATCAAGTATAACGGTAGAGCCACGATGCAACTATGCTTACTAAACATAACTGCAGCATGAAACGGGTTGGCTCGACCGGGGTAGGAATACGCTATCACAGAATACCAGCGTGAAATATCAGAATAGTGCTGCTGTGTTTCGTATGGTGAGTGTAGCGAACTGGAGACCCTTTTTACGTGAAATGAGGCATTCTATCTTAGTCCTCACTCATCAGGGGTGAGAACACATCTGCTTTTTGACTCTTAACCAAGAAAAGAGGTAAATGTAAAAAATGTAAAACTACGTGCTCGTTTACCACCCTCAATCTGAATTAATAATGAATAAATATCTTTATTTGCTTTGAACAACAAAGTTTTTGCTTATAGTTGGACGTATTATTTTATAAAAAAAAAACAAATTAAAATTATAATAAATTACATAAAGAGTCATAAAAATAGCATGCAAATATATATTATTTGTATGCAATGCATGTCATTTGCATGTCATTAATGACGAAATCATAAAAAAAATTTGATGAATTTAATGATGTCTTATTAAAGCTGCACATTGAAAAATATTACTTTTACGCTGTGATCAGGTTTAATTTCGTTGAATATTTCAACAGAGCTGGAGACTGGTTACTACTGCTTGTGATCCTGTACTTAATACAATAAAAACTAAATCCAATTATACCACTGCAGACCCTCAGGACACAGAAGCTCATTCTGAGTAGATCGGGCGAATAGTAATAATTAAAGGCTGAGAGTATTCCGAGTTAACTTTGACATCGAGACGTCAATTACCTCATAACCCCCTGTGAGCATGGGTGCTGTAAAACACCCGAAACGTCGGGAATTTAAAATAAATTAATCGCGACATAAGCCGTAAAATATAATCAATAAATTTACTTATATTTAGGCTCGAAAACTTCTTTAATTCTGTCAAACAAATGTTGATGCAGTCAACAATGCAGTGTTTTTAAACTCATTACTATTAAAAATGGTCGAATGTTCTCTTCACTTACTATATGTAACACAGCACTATACTGCTACTTTACGCTGGTTCCTTCTGAGTCGAGCTACACTACTCGTGCTGTAGCCATTATACTTTGCCACGAGAGGGGGTAAACGAGCACGCGGCTCACCTAATGTTAAATGACTACCGCCATCCATGAACAACTGTAACACCAGGGGAATTGCACGTCTGTTTTTTGCTAGGCTCTATTACGTAAATACCTCTCCATGATAACGAATAACGGTACAGAAATAAGCATGAAACTCAAGATCATAAATATTAAATTAGGAAGTGCATACGGCAGTAAAGAGGACGTTTATAAAATACAAATATTTTAGGAGCTTTATGTCAGGAAGTAGGCACGAGAGTTTACGCTACCCTTTCAACTCCAAGCGCTATTAAATTACGCAGTCATAAATTCAAATACGAATCAATGAATATGTTCGACTTAAGTATTGTATATTTATGATGATAAAGAATTTTGTATTAAGTCCTTTAATTTCTGAGCCTGAGAATGATTTAAAGAAACATTACGTCTAAAACTTTAAGTATTTTTTAATTTATTATATTCAATAGAATAAGAGTAACAAACAAGCAATGGTAAGTAAATATTATGGCTCAAGATACGTTCGTCTATCCTCGATTAAGAATTATAATATAGGTGCGTTGCCATTCCTGAGGCCTAATATAGAGTGCCTCGTTATCAGTAAACAGTATCTTCAGCAGTAGGACGCATAAAGACTTTATATGACGAATTTGCCAAATTAATTTGCTTATTGAAATTAAATAGAATATACTAACTCACTTGCTTAAAGTCATTATACATTTTGAATTTTATTATAAAAATACATAAAACGTTTTTGTGATATTAAAATAAAAATCAAAAAAAAAATCTACGTATCTACTGCTCCGAACAGCCCGGCGCATCAATGCGTGTTAGCAGAGTTCAGTCCATTTTTTTAATTCAGCAAGAAAAAAGAAAAGAAAAGGCATTTATAAGGACAAACGCTAACACTTAAGTTATAAAAACGTAATAGACTAGTCAACATATAACTGCAGAACTAAATTAATACAATAAAAGCGACGCAAGCATAAGTTTGTGTGCGAGTTATTTTCATTACTTACTCGCTGGTAACAACAACCTGGTAAGACATGCAGGAAGTCGATGGATGCAAGTGGCTCAGGACTGTGCTTTGTGGCATTACTTGGGGAAGGCATATGTTCAGCAGTGGACTTGTGAAAGGCTGTAATGATAATGATGATGAAGTAGAGTCAAATATTATAATCCCCAGGAGACACAAGTTTGCGCGTTTAAGCCTAAAAAGAACCCCTTTTTCATAGTTCCTGAGTTTCAAGGCACTCCCCTTGTTGTCTTAGCCAGTATCGGAATCATCGGCGTCGATATATCGAAGAATGTGCAGTTTCGTGGTCGTTCGGAAGAGAAGGCCAAATTGGTTTCTAAAAAGCTTGGCATGCTCAGCAGAGTGGGACAGTATTTCATGTCGGCAGAGTCGCCTTGACTTTACACGCGCGCGCGTGTATGTGCGTGTGTGCGCGTGTGCGCGTGTGTGCGTGTGTGTATTTTACACGACAACATCCAAAAGACTTTCCGTTTTTGCCTAGGTTTGCTTAAGGAACCAGTTGAGAGTAATTTTTATTATAATATTTTAATAGTTGAGGGTAAGGTTATATGCAATTTATCACAGTCTAATATGTATTTGTACTAGGTTAAAACACCATTACAAGTCATCATTATGTTTTTATATGTTAAGAACAACACTGCATACGGCTTTTTAAAAATAAATTCTCGTCTAACAAAAAATATTTTTTTCGACCCATTTTCAATATTTATAACTAAATATAGTTAAAAACAACTTAAAAATAAAAAATATAAGTAATATGATATTTAACTAGGTATAATTATTAATACGTGTCAAATCGCAACTCGCAAGCGATTGATATTTTTAATTTGCAAATTAATCTCCAATCACTTCACAACGTTGCCAGTTCGCTTATGGAGCGCGTGCGGTACGGGAAATTCCTTGTCCGTCCGAGCTATATAGTAGATCAATTGGATCCCCGGTCTCAACCATCTCGTAAGTCGGGCGGATTCGCGCGCTTTTGAAAATGAATAAGTTTGGCAACGTCGCATAAATAATACTTATAAAAAGCCATTCTTATATTTAATTTACCACTGATTTGGAAAATACTCATTAGTTTATTTGTATAATACTTTTGAAAAAAGAACACCTTGCAATCATATGAATATATGTTTACTACACAATTTACTACACAAAACAAATTAGAAATATCTTGGTATCGATAACTTAATTTCCAGGGGTATTATCATCCATATAGAATCCTTAAATTTATATTATTTCATGTACTTATTAGATATTTATATTCCAATTTATTGCTTGTATTGTCTATATATCGCATGCATTGTTATTATATTAGATATATTTGTACTGCACTACCTACACAGTAGGTATTCATCGTTTTATTCCTTTACACATTTGGTTGCCTGGAAGAAATCGATTTGTAGCGATAAGGTCGTCAAATTGTACATATACTTCATTATGACGACCAGACGACAAATGTTCAGTGATTGCAAGGGTGAGTTGTTCACACCCATGGTGTGAGTTTTTCACAGCGATCACCGATTGGTGAGAGGCACACTGAACCTAAAGTGAAGTTGGTAGGGTCCCGTTTAATGAAGTCAACGCTTCGTCCCCCTCGTGCTATAATCAAAAGCTCCGAAAACTTTCAGCTCGAGTTACGAAATTGTTTTCAGTGCTTAGAAGATTGCAATGAAGTGTACGATATCAATGAAAAGCTTCTGGAAACTGTCCATACGATCGGAACTAATTTCTGTAAGACTCGTCGCAGAAGAACACAAAAACTCTCCGATCACACTTTTAATTTCATGGTTTTTAAACGGGAGATGAAGCTGCAGTCTTCAGCATATTTGACAGCATACAGGCAACTGAACAGACAGATCTAAAAATGCATGTGGCGGGACTAACGCAACTTTAATACAACTCGTATTGAAGAAGCGATCAAGCGGAACCGGGGCTCTAAAGTCTTTGGCAGAGATCTGTCTTCCAGTAAGAGCCGAATGATTTGGCTGAAGACCGAATTTGGCAGCATCGTTTCCGGGACGTCTGACATTCTGAGTGAGATTGAGAGGTTCTATGGGCAGTTGTACACGTCATCATTGGAGCCAAACGCAAGTGTGAGTAACGATGCAAGAGAAAGTCTTATCCGACACTATTCCAATGATATCCCGGACGTCAGTCTGAGCGAGAACTTGCAGTTCTTAAGATGCTGGAATGGCTCTCCAGCATCTTAAGAACTGAACCGACATCAAAGCTATTATATGCTAATTACTTCATTGTTTTTAGTTTCAGAAGTCAGTTTTTTTTTCAAATCACTTTTTCAAAGTCAAAATCTACACTACGAGAGTGGGTCGGCTCGACCGGGGAAGGACTACGCTCTTACAGAATAGCAGCATAATGTGTTCGTATGGTAAGTGTATGTAGAACCGGAGGCACTTTTTTACTGTAAATGAGTCATTTCATCTTAGGTCCTAAGGGGTAACAATGTATTTGTACGAGTAATACCGTAAATATTGACATCTATTCTCGATTAAGAATCAATCTTAATCAAGAATAAATTTAGATGTTTGCGGGCTGCAGAATCCGGTTGACTGGGTTCTAGTTTGTAACCCCACCATTATTACATAAAATAATTTAGTAAATTTCCCATAATACATATTTAGTAATTTAATCCAATTCAAATTTTATATACACTACGGTAAAATATATATAACACAATTTGTAAGGCAATAAATAAATGAATGAGATTCGAACCTGAAAACCCCAAACAAGATCGTCTCGTAAGCAAGATCGGTACTACTCTCTGTATTCTGTCTGGACAAAGTTGTTTAGTGGAATCTAAAGGTAAATTACTCTGCGATCTCCAAAATGGTTAATTATCAACCTCGAAAGGTCAGAGACGGTTTTGAAATAACGTATTTAATTAATGTTTATAGTATTTTGAGAACCACTAAAAGCAGATTAAAATTTGTAATTATGACTCTAGCGGCTACACAAATTATTTTATTTATTTATTTATTTAATATCCTCTATTGCACACAATACAAACCATACAGAGACTATTTGTACAAAATAAGTGTGCAATGTGCGTTGTTATTGTTGATAGCAACTTCTTCACGACAACCAATAAATGGGCAGGATTGTAAATTATCATTGTAGCGAAATAGAAACAATTGAATAAAACTATTCACACGAATTTTTATCCCGTTTAATTAACTTATTTATAATTCCCGACGTTTCGGATGCTTTAGAGTACAGACAGTATAGGCAGTCACGGAGGAGGGACTGAGATGTTTAACATCCCAATATAAATTTTTTGTCCGATCTACGCAGAACTAGCTTACAGTATCCTGAATCTAGGTTCCCAATCCCTTAAATCCAGAGCATGTGCATTTTTTTTAAAGCCCGGAGCAGAGGAGGGTCTTCAGAAGAAGAAGAAAAAATTCAACTTTCCTTGTTTTCTTCATCGTTTCGGGTACTTTTTCGGCAATATTTCCGTTTATTTTCACCAAGGCCATATATGTTGGTCCCAGAATTTATTATTGAATTTATTATCCAATTTCTGAAATGTACAGCGTATGGAGGTTAATTTTTAAATAAAATCCTTTTCAACTCACTTCAAAAGAAGGATTTTTTGTGTACCTCAGAACTTTTATCTAGGTCAACCGATTTTGACGGTTCTTTTTTTATTTGAAAGCTGGTGCTTCTCATGTGGTCTTATATAAATTTGATCAAGATCTGACCTGTTCCTTTTGAGTATTTTAATTAACTTCAACTACATTGATGATGTTCTCATTTTACTTATATTGACGTTAGTTGTTGTTGTTTGTGTCACTTATTTGTACTCCAAAGTATTGACAGAGTTTCTGCCTGAGGCAACTATGTAACTAACAATGATCTTTGAATTAAACTTCAATGGACAATACCCAGTGCCAATGGGTGCTGGAAAGTATCGAGAAAACGCCGAAGAAGAAACGCCGGAATTAATATTAAACGCGATAAAATCCTTAAAGGTAGTTCTATTCAATGTGCAGTGTTCGCGTTAATATAAGAAATCATTCGTGATCATCATCTTATTCTGAGTACAGTTTTGGTTTTTATTCACGTACATATTATATATTCACGTTCGCATTATTACGTACCACGCTCTCACATAATAACATCAGAACCGGAGACCCATATTACTGGAAACGAGGCATTCCATTTTAGTCCTCACGGGTGACAACGCATTTGCATTTTGATTCGTAATCGAGGATAGATGTGGATGTCTATGGGCCACAGCATCCACTTACCATCAGGTGGACTGTGTGCTTGTTTGCCTTATCCTATTCAAAAAAATACGCAGTTTAGCATTCATTATTACTAAACGGAATAGTCCAAAATTCCTACATTATTAATTGTATCCGAATCTTATGTTGTAATATATTACAAACATTTGTTGCACTTAAATATTTAACATTGTAAAAATCAAATAGTGATAATGAATATATTTAATAAAGTGAGTATAGATTTAAAACTTTATCGCCACTGTGGTTTGAGACACCGTATACCGTAAATAGTTATATCTAAGAAAAAAGTTAATCAATAAAAAAAATGTATAATTATACAACAATAATAACGAATATTCAATTACATATATTGATATTATTATTTTTAGCGTTATGAGGTTAGAAATGAGTAAAATTATAACGATGTCTGAGGACGGGCGGCATTTGCTAATATTATTACTTTACAGAGAGAACAGCAGTGAATCATCTATATTTTTTCTTGCATCCTTTAGGACTTTAGGAGATACACGGAGCAGAAAACATTTCTGTGAATATCAACTGCAATTAAGTTTCATGACAAGCAAGCGAGATACTGGTTTTGTACGCTTAACGTGGAGAGATCGGATCTTTTGTTATAGGATAAAGGTGACAAACGAGCACACAGTCCACCTGATGGTAAGTGGATGCTGTGGCCCATAGACATCTACAATTCATCTTGATTAAGAATCGAAATTCAGATGCGTTGTCACCCGTGAGGACTAAGATGGTATGCCTCGATTCCAGTAAAACGGGTCTCCGGTTCTCTACACCCACTATACGAAACACAGCAGCATTAAGCTGCTATTTTACGCTAGTATTCTGTGAGAGCATAGTCCTTCCCCGGTCGAGCCGACCCATTCTACAACCATAATAGCTGCAGTGTGGCTCTACCACTTATGAAATCTATTTTAGAATTTTCATGGGTTTGTTAATGATTATCATTACCATCATAATAATCATTAAAACTGCTCAAAATTCCACTCCTGAAAATAGGCCTCCCCCAAGGCATGCCACAAAGCACGGTCCTGAGTCACCTTCTTCCATTGACTTCCTGCATGTCTTACCAGGTCGACACTGCATCTAGTAGAAAAACGCCCTATACTCTGCCTGTTGGTACAAAGCTGTCACTGCTGCTGACAATATGCAAAATAATATGCAGAGGAAGTCGATAGAGGCAGGTGGCTTCGGACCGTGATTTGTGACATTCCCTGGTGGATTCCCATATTCAGCGGTGGACGTGTGAGGAGCTGTGATCAAAAAATAAATGGATTTTAATTTAACGTTTATAATAAAGTTAAAAACAAACTTTAAAAAGATAAAAAGAATAAAATGATTTACACGATAAAGGTATTATTTAACTCATTTAAATTTTGAAGTCAGTTTTATAATATTTTTCAATTGTTTGATTATTATTTTACCTTTTTTTATTGGAGTAATGTCTAATATCACTGTTCAAGTGAACACAAATATCGCGGCTAAAAGTAAATTACAGTAAAGTTACAGTAAAAACGTCCACGTCACATATACGTTCCACTGCTGGGCACAGGCCTCCTGTCATTTCTGAGAGGTTTTTAGGGCAAGGAAGTGACCGTCGCGCTACCCCAAAGCGTGTTAGCGAACTTCACTTGTCTACATAATAATTTTTTTCTTATTTCATAGACATGCAGGTTTCCTCGCGATTTTTTCCTTCACCGCCGTGCACGTAGTAAATCAGCACTTAAAAATGGAATTGACAATGTCATTGGTGTCGGCGGGATCGAACCCGGGATGCTCGCGTACTGTAAAATTTACAGCGAGCGTTTAGCCCCTGGGCTACCACGGTAATAGTTATATAATAAAGTTCATCCCCTATTTTTCCCAGTTGGAGGAAGTAAGTTATTAAAACTTTACCTGACATATCCATAGTCGCCTCTGTCGACACAAACAGCGAAATGGGGGACTCTTAGAATGTTATCAGTCAACTGTTATGTACATATTAATATTTATTTCGTTCATCCATCCATCGTAGGCTATAAAAATCCTCTACTGAATATATCCTTTACCCATAGAGTGCCTCATAAGGGGGGTTTGCCATAGTTGCCACGCTGGGCTGGCAACCACAGTTTTTTTATTTTATTTTGAGTTGTCATCAGGAAGATGCTGCCCGTCTCCTGTTGTTGTTTCCATCTGTCGTCTCTAGCGACACCCACGGGATGATACGGCAGCGTTAATTCTTATTTACATACATATAAAGAGCTGGTATACAACGTCGGTGAGTTTTAAACGACAGTCATGAACCGACATAATAATTTCAACCTAATTTCTAAATGTCAAAACCAGATGTGTCCTAAATCAGAATGCTCCTTTGAAGTCGGCATCCCTTTTAACTTATTTATTCGTATATCAAAGCTGGTATAGCTTCTACACCACCCTTCCATAAGATAGAAATTCTATTAAGCTCTATACGTGCAGAAGTAAAAATCAAATGAAATAATAAATTCACAAGTACTAATGTCGTGTTTGGTCGCAATTCGACCATTTAAATGGTTATCAAAATAATCATATGTGCATTCTCACTTCACGGAAATATACAGAAATGATGTTTTGCACATCAATGTCACAACTATTTTATAGTATATGGGTGACAAATGAGCACAAAGTCGATTTGATGTTAAGTGGATGCTGTGGTCCATAAATATATTTTTTTTGTAGGATAGGGTGACAAACGAGCATACGGTCCACCCGATGGTAAATGGTTGCTGTGGGCCATAGACATCTACATTTATCCTCGATAACGAATCAAAATGCAGAAGCGTTGTCACCCGTGAGGACTAAGATGGAATGCCTCGATTCCAGTAAAAAGGGTCTTCAGTTCCCAATGACTTAGATGGAATGCATCGTTTACAGGTAAAGGGTTTTCCGGTTCTCTATACTTACCATGCGAAACACAGCAGGATGAAGTTGATATTTTGTGCTGGTGTTCTGTGAGAGCGTGGTCCTACCCCGGTCGAGCCGACCCACTTGTGCTACAACCAAAATACGAGTATAGCGGTAGCGTATCTATAACTCGTAGAAAACCACCTTTAGAATGATATTTCATTCAAATTTTTTTTAGAATAAAATACTTTAAAAAATTACAATGTTTTTCGATATTCAAGTATCAACATATGATACAGCTTTGTGGCGCAGGGTTCAAATCCCCACACAGGACTACGTAAACTTTTTTCGGGTCATCATGTGTTGTCTTTCGAACTTTACCAGACAAATTTAGATGCCGTGGTTATTACAACTCCATCCACTAAAATGAAGTTTTAATCCTCACTTGACACAACGCTGGAAGTTTGTCAATTTGTCTACGCATTTAGCATTTTACATAAAAGAAACTTAGTCCCAGAGACACAAATCATAGTGTCGCTTCTCTTGCCAAAATCTTAAAAGTTTCACAAAGCTGTAAAACATAGAAAACATGAAAAGAGCTAAACCTATGTTCCTGTTAGAACCCAGAAATAGAACCTCTATAATGATCAAATAGTTTAATTCACTAAGTAGTTACAACTAGATAATTAATTATTTTAAGTGAGCTTTTGCGGTTGTGCTTGAGATCGAAGTAGAGACAGCCGCGGGTGCACGGCCCATACCACACCCGCTCCCCGCAGCTTCTACTACCCGCCGTTGTCTTCTTTATGTGTAAATACCATCAATAACTGATCAAAAAATTTTAAACTTCTTTATGTGTAAACTTAAAATAAGACACATTTAGATTTCTTTAAGGTCGTAGGGTGTCCTTTTGCTTATAGGACTTCATACTTTTAAGGTTACATTTCTTATCCGAAGCTTAACGCTGCTGTCTTTCGTATGGTGAGTATAGAGAACCGGAGATCCTTTTACTGGAAACGAGGCATTCAATCTTAGTTCTCACGGGTGACAAATGCAACTGCGTAATTGACGATACATGTAGATGTCTATGTGCCGCAGTTACCACTTACCATCAGGTGGACTGTGTGCTCGTTTGTCATCCTTATACTATTAAAAAAGGTTCGCCAATGGTGAACTTATTTATTCAAATGTTAGTTAGTCAGTAGTAGTTAGTAGTAAAATGTTAGTTAGTAACGCATCTGCATTTTGATTCTTAGTCGAGGATAGATTTAGATGTCTATGATCACAATAACCACTCACCATAAGGTAGATTGTGTGCCGTTTGTGACCCTAATTTTATAAACAGTCCAACCACCTTTGAGGTTTATAGAGTCAATGCGTAAAAAATTCTGCTTCTTAAGGTGAAAAAGAGGGGATGCAATTTTAATAGTTTGCTTTATTGGACCGGAGTGACAAATTAAGTTACATTTCACATATTATATTATTATTATATATATCATATGTAGTAAAGCCATGTTGCAGCCATATTATGTTTGTAGCAAAAATGAGTCGGCTCGACCGTGGAAGACTACGCTCTCACAGAATACCAGCGTAAAATAGCAGCTTAATACTGATGTGTTTCATATGGTGAGTGTAGAGATTCGTAGACCCTTTTCACTGTAAATCAGACATTCCATCTTAGTCCTCAGGAGAGATAACGCATCTGCGTTATTATTCTTAGTCGAGGATAAATGTAGATGTCTATGGGCCACAGAATCCACTTACCATCGGGTGCTCGTTTGTCAACCTTATTCTATAAAAAGACATTTTAGATGATAGCTTACATTTACGATTGCGTTGGTCCCGAGACTTCGTGATAACATTGCGAGGGTGCAGGAGGTAGAAACGAATGGAGGAGATACCGGGACGTGCTTTATTAAAGCAAAGCGAGATATTGCGTTCCCCTGTTGCGTTGCGTTCCGGACGGAAATCCCGGGGCTGCTCATGTACGTTGATTGTGACCACCGTGGGGTTTAAGCTGGTAGGAGTTCGGCATAATTTGTTGCCACCGTAGCGGAAGGTATCCATGGGGATTAACACGATTAAAAGAAAGGTTTATGGTTGCGTGATATTTCTTAGTCCACTCAAAAGGGATTTTAATTAATCTTTTGATAAATTGTAGAAACTGATGTTAAAATTAAAGTTCTTGACTACACAAGCCATTACTTCTGAAGTCGAGACCTTTAATTTTTCTATACACAGACCTAGAGAAAAGAAGCCCTAAAACCTTGTCAGAAGTTAGAGGAGGACCGTGCCCATAAGTTGGTCGTATATAATGGTCTGTAAATTAATTTACAGTCCTAGAACTGACTTCAGAGGCTATTATTTCAAATAATTTTATTCTTTTTTAGTTATTTAAGAACTTCTCACATATATTGCTTAATAAGGGGGATATTTTCCACAGCCGCAGTTTTTATTATTTTGAGATATTGTTGTTGTCCATCTTTTTTTTGTGTTCCACCTGATGGTGAGAGGGATGCTTTGGTTTTTAGTCATTTGAACCAAACTGCAGATGCGTTGTTAGCCCTGAGGACTAAGATCGAATGCCTCGTTTCCAGTAAAAAGGGTCTTGCTTTCTACAATCACCATACGAAATTCTATTTGTTCCTCTGTTAACTCTTAGGGCACCCACGGGATAATTATGGTGTAGTGTATCCACTTAGATATTGAGTATTGTAATTTTAATGAGCCTAAACGAATTGTATCCATTTTTTAAATGTTCTTTTTAATATTAAAAAACAAAAACTCTAAATGAAACTGCAATA
Organism: Parnassius apollo; assembly: GCA_907164705.1. NCBI lineage: Eukaryota > Metazoa > Arthropoda > Insecta > Lepidoptera > Papilionidae > Parnassius > Parnassius apollo. Next base: position 107,525 of record CAJQZP010001328.1, read on the forward strand.
ACATACAATTTACAAGCACACGCTGCACAGAGGGAGAATGAAATGTTCGAACTCATTACATACGTGAATAACATTTTGATATTTTTGTTTTATGTTGCTTTATATCGTGTTTTTTTCCACGGTCCACTTGATAGTAAATTGATGCTGTCACCCATAGACATCTATATTTATCCTCGCTTAAGAATCAAAACGCAGATGCGTTGTCACCTCTGAGGACTAAGATTGAATGCCTTGTTTTCAATAAAAAAGGGGCTTCGGATCTCTACACTCACCATACGAAACACAACAGTATTAAGCTGCTATTTTACGCTGGTATTCTGTGAGAGCGTGGTCCTTCCCCGGTCGAGCCGACCCATTCGTGCTGCAACCATAATATAGCTGCAGCGTGGCTCTACCAGTTCCCGAGTAGTTTCTAAGATAATTCATAAAAATATTGAAAAATTTTATTAAAATATTAACCAAGTTTTTGTTGGTTATGGTAAGACCAGAGGTCTTTTATGAACCAGTGGTACACAAATAAAATCTTCGAATAAGTATTCTGTGAAAACCGTGATAGCTCGGAAGAAACATAAGCAGATATTTTTTATTCAACATACATTATCAATAATACTTATTGAAAGTCACTCTTAAATTTGATTTACCACTGGTTCAGAAAATACTTCTTTCCTTGTGACGAACCAGCAAGAAACTCAGTAGGACTTTAAAAAAATATAATCGAGGCTGAGTAAGCGGTTGACCTAAATTCATTTGTTGTTTGCAATTTTGTTAATTAAATTCCATTAGTGCCGGCGGGGATCGAACCCAGGTTGCTGACGTACCGTGGAAACGTGCGTGACGCACAGGATCGTAGTGCACAAGTGTGTGCCCAAGTACAGGAGCACTCTCTATTCCCTCACTGTCATAATCACATTGACGGCAATCCACCAAGGTCGTAGAGAAATCAGGTGCAGGACCAACAGCTTTACCTGCTTCCCGAGGCACGGGGATAGAACGATGACGACTCTAGACTCCGGACTGCTGCTGAGAATTTCTGGATGGAAAAATCTTACAACAGAATTTTGGCTTTAGCCGAAATTCGAACCCGGGAGAGCGTGATCATCAGTCGCATTTGCAACTACTAGATCAACGAAACAGTCGGAACGTCGTGCTTTTATTTCTGAGCGAATTTTAGATATGTCTGCCAGCAGTCTCATTGCGTATTTTTCGATTTCACGTTTTCTTTTTTTCAGTATATATTTATTAAGAAGCCAACATTTTGTACAAAAAAGATTCATAAATAATTGATTTATCTAATTTTTAGTACATACATATCATAAATATGGGCTAACTTAACATAAAAGTAAATGTAAAGTTACAGCCTATATACGTCCCACTGCTGGGCACAGGCCTCCCCTCATTTCTGAGAGGGTTTTTAGGGCAAGGAAGTGTCCGCCGCGCTGCTCCAATACGTGTTGGCGAACTTCACATGTCTTCGAAATGCTTTTTTTTCTTATTTCTCGGACATGCAAGTTTCCTCACGATGTTTTCCTTCACCGCAGAGCACGTGGTAAATCAGCACTTAAAATTGCAATTAACAATTTCATTGGTGCCGGCGGGGATCGAACCCGGTTTGCTCGCGTACTGTGAAATTTACAGCGAGCGCTAACCATCTGAGCTACCACGGCTCTCTTAACATGTAACTAACTACATGTAAAAGTAAAATAAAAAGTTAACGCACATTTAAAGTTGAAAAACGAATAAAAAAATTCATATAATGCACGAAAAAAAAAACAACTCAAGCGGTTATCTTAGTTTTGTTAGAAATAAAAAAACGTAAAAAGTAAAACGTTCTTATTTTTTAAATTTCTTAAACATCCTGGTTTCTCCTGATAGTTTAATTTACCGCTGATATTGTGATAAATGACCGAGTAGAGTATACGCCGAAAAGGTGACCTTCTTAAACCAATGTAAATAATTTCGCACAGAAGCCGGTAAAACAAAAGTTTGATGATGCGTAATATATGATGAGGAATAGAGACCATTTATATTGACAACATGGCGTTACATTTCAGTCCTCAGGGGTAACAACGCTTTTGTATTTTATTTGTTTTATCGATTCATATACGTGGGGTCACTTGACGTCAGGCAGACTCGTCATTTGCTGTCGTCTTTGATTTTAAAAGCTAAAAAATATAAAATTATAGTTCAAGTTATGACACGTCCTACTGCTGGTAACAAGCCTCTGTGGCCGTAGAAGGAAAAGAGGAGTTCTCCCGCCGGACAAGGTGTTCTGCCCGGGGAGCGGCCAACACTCCATGTGATAGTTCGGAGATGTTCTATATAATACTGTTTATAATTCGGAATGTTGATAGCGTGATTAAGCTTCGGTGTGTTTCGCTTGCGGCGCAACGACAGCGCCGCCACACCACCCCCCTGCTTAGACCGGAGGTCGGTAGTGCAGCCTCGTTGCCCACGAATGTGCAAGCGCCAGGAGATTGCTTTGTAGTCTGCGATGAGTCAAGAAGAAGGCAAGTAATCTGCGAGAGTGCCGTGAAGCAGAGGCGAGCAGTAAGGCTCAGAGCCGTGCCGAACACTGTATAGCGCAGAGAGTAGCTTGAAGGAACAGGAAGCATTATTATTCCAGTGCTGCGATGAACCTTGTGAAGCTAGACGGCTTGCAGGATGGATACGAAGACTGCAGACGATATCTGCTCGGAAGCGATTGGGTGGGGGGGGTATTTTATGACGATGATGAAGATTTCAATAGAGAGGGAGGCTGAGAACAATCAAATGCTTGGGATCCCGTAACTATTAAAATTTAAACTAAACCAAGTATATCACTGTAAAACCTCAAGACACAGTAAGCTCATTATGCGTAAATCGGACCAATATTAATAAATAAAAACTGAAAGTATTCCGGGTTAACTTGAACGTTGGGACGTCAATTACATCATAACCCCCCGTTACCACGGGTACTATAAAGCACCCGAAACGCTGGGAATTAAAATTAAGTAAATTAAACATAACAAAATCCGTAAATTTTGCACATTCCATTATCGTTATATATAGGTATAATTTTATTATATTAACGTTATAATTACTAAGATATTAATAAATTTACTTTTATTTAGGCTCCTAAAATTCTTTAATTCTCTAAAACATGTGTTAAAGTACAAGCCAAAAATGGAGTGTTTTTAAACTCATTATATTATACATACACTATTTAAAAAATGGTCACCAATTATCTTCACTTACTATATGTTACACAGCACAATACTACTATTTTAGGCTGCTTTTCTGTGTAAGAGTTCTTTCTCAGTCGAGCTACACTACTCGTGATGCAGCCATTATACTTTGCCGCAAGAGGGGGCAAACGAGCATGCAGCTCACCTAATGTTAAATGATTACCGCCATCTATGAACAACTGTAACACATTGAGCTATTATGTACTACATACTAGAGGCGACACTGCATTCAGCTACTCTGTTCCACTCAACTGCGGTGCATACACCGCACTTTAATCAGTCACTCCCTAGGCGCTTGTAGAGTTGTCACGTGTTGTGTTGATTTAAAAAAAATCTCTTTAGAAAAATATGCCGTCGTGTGTACTTTTTAGTTTTGCACAAATAATTCAAGAAATGTCAGTAAAAACCAAGGAATTACTTTTCATCAGTTAATAAGATATTTAATCAATAAAAAAAGTATTATGTATTAACAATAAAACAAATTATACCTAAGACACCATCTCGTGTCAGGGAATATAGATTATGAAATTAATATGTTCAGATGCGACTTTTCTGTGGGTACTTAAGTATAGAACGAATATATTATTATACACATTTTTTTGTAGAAACATATACAAGTTATTATAATTTGGCAAAATTTTTCATGTTTAAATCTGCGTATTATTCTTTTAATTTATTTTTAGGTTTCCACATCAAAGTCAAAGTGGCATAAATTCATCCATTTTTAACTCTCGCATGTCCAGCGTTTATGAACGACTTTTATTCTAATTTAAATAAATTAATTTGTAATTTAAATGTTATGTTAATAAGTTTTGTTAAACATACATTTAGTATGTTTTTTTTTTTATATTTGACTCAGATACCTTTTAAAATGTTCAGATAAAAATATCATTAAAATGTAATTGTGATATAATATCATGTAATATTATATTAAATAAGCAAATATAATATGAAATATAATTTACCTATTTAACAATACAATCTACTATTACCTACGGGTCATTCTACCTATGTTTATTCTATGATAAAAAAACAACCGCGCGAACAAAAAGTAGCGCACATTTTTAGTTTGAGATAGCTGTTCTAGTACGTAAGTACATATTACTTCAATGACTGTAACACCAGGGGAATTGCATGTGCGTTTTTTGCTAGACTCTACTAGATAATATTACCGTGACTCTACTACGTAAATACATCTCTCTACGATAACGGATAACGGTAGAGAAATAAGCATGAAACTTAAGGTCATAAATATTAAATTAGGTAGTGCATACGACAGTGAAGAGAAGGTTTATAAAATACGAGTATTTTAGGAGCTTTATGTCAGGAAGTAGGCACGAGAAGTTACGCCACCCTTTCAACTCCAAGGGCCATTACGCAATCATAAATTCAAATTTCCAATCAATGAATATATTCTATTCGTACTTAAGTATTGTTTATTTATAATTATAATGATAAAGAATTTTGTATTAGGTTATTCTTTAATTTCTGAGTCTGAGAATGATTTAAAGAAATATTACATCTGAAGCTGAACGTATTTTTTAATTTATTTTATTTAAAAATTAAGGGCAACAAGCAAGCACGCATTCCATCTGATTGTAAGTAAATATTATGACTCAAGATACCTTCGTCTATCCTCGATTAAGAATTAGAATATAGGTGCGTTGCCACCCCTGAGGGCTAATATAACACACTATCAACACTCAACATGCGAAACACAGCTTTTTTATGTTGGTATTGTGTGAGAGCGTGATACTTCTCCGGTCGAGGCGAGCCATTCGTACTGCAACTGTAGTGCAGCTGCTGCATGGCTCTACCACCATTACAACAACCACAACTTTGATAGCGAATTTGTACCAAATTTATTTTAACTCCATAAATGAAGATAAGTCCGTTTAATTTTCAATTACAAGATATAAACGTGTTTGATTGATCAAACTTTATGACCGTCAGAGATAAGTGTTTCGACTGGCGCATCCTGTCGAACTGGTGTTATTTGTTGTCGATATTTAATTCACAATGTTTAGAATTAAAATTGTTCGTGTAGTGGCGGTGTAAGAATATGTTCTATAGGATATCCACTACGCATATTCACACGTCCATTGCAGGACACAGGCCTGCCCCAAAGATTGCCTCTTAGGGGATGGGCAACAATAATGTTCTGAATTTCTTCTGGTAGCTCCTTCATAATGTAAAATTTGAATGTAATTTATTTAAAACAGCAAAGAACTTTTTAAATTAGCTTCATAACACTGATTAATTAGAAAATTGCCTACAAAATTACCAAAAAATTCTGCTCTTTTCTGCATATATTCCGTATTAAAATGGAGTTACGGTAGACCTTTACTTTTAAAAGGGTTTCTCAATATTTAACAACGACAGTTTCGCGGCCCAAGTTACATTAAGATTAATAGGTAATCTCTAATAAAGGTAGAGGTATAAATGAGAGCTAGAAGATACTAAGTTAACACGAAATATCTTAAACCACTATGTGTTTAAAAGACGTCGTGTCTTTAAATTTAATAATAGCTTTTTGATATATAATAATCTACTTAATATTATAACGAATCGCTAGTATTAAATGTAATATTGTTCGATAATGTAAAAATATTTGGTATTTTTGTAAATACTTGTTACCGATACAAAACATCGTGTTCGATTTAAACAAGAAAATATTAGATTGAAAATTTAAAACAATAGAACGTCTGCAGAATGTCATTTATTTTCCTGGTTTGCAAAGATCGTGTCCGGAATGTAAAAAGTGTCAGTGAATTACTTAATTGATTTAACTTCGTAAAAAATAGAAAAGATGAGATATTCTAAATATACTTGGAGAATTTAGCGCCTGTAATTCAGGATTAATATCAAATTATTTTTTTCCTTTCTGAGTAGACTAAGTAATATCACAAACACAATATCGTCTAAATGGTTATATTCTAGCAGGAGTACCGCGCTTTGTACCGGCCTCAAGGATATAGAGAAGCAGAATAATAACAAGTTGTAAAGCACTCCATCTAAATCTAATACGTGGTAGAGCCACGCTGCAGCTACGTTATGGTTGTAGCACGAATGGGTCAGCTCATCCAGGGAAATACCACGCTCTCACTGAATACCAGCGTAAAATAGCATCTTAATGCTGCTGTTTTTAGTATGATGAGTGTAGAGAATCGGAGACCCTTTTTACTGGAAACGAGGCATTCTACCTTAGTCCACACGGGTGACAACGCATCTGCATTTTGATTCTTAATCAAGGATACATGTAGATGTCTATGGGCCGCAGCAACCACTTACTATCAAGGTGTGCTCGTTTGTCACCCGTATCCTATAAAAATATTTCCATAAAAATTTCCACCTCTAATGATAACATTAAAATAACTTCCTTTTGAGCAATTTGAAGTCGGTTTTTACTTTTGTTAACAGTTACGATTATTTGATTTATAGTAAGGTCTAGTAAGGAAAAAATTCCACCCTTTTTAATACGTAAAATTTTAACATGCAGGAATAAAAAGTATATAAAGAATAGAATTTTTGTCATGGTTTGAATGAGCTTTGTGGTAGAGACATTAGCTTATTCTTTTCTGTGAAATATAATTTACGTCAAGAAAATTACCTACGTATTTAATTGGACGGTAAAAATAAAAGGACATGTAAAAACTAATGACAATTAAAACCTTACTCTTGTAGTAGCGTGATAAAAAATTCACCATTTTGTTCCATTCGTCTATGTCGTCATAGGTGTCATTGGAGACAACCATGGGAAATGTCTGAAAAATTTTAAAGCTTCGTACAGATGGTGGTATACAGTCTCGTTTACACCTGTCGTAAAATATTAAGATCGTTGATAGACGACAGCGGCAAAGGTATATCTGGTACTTATTGTATTGATCGTATATATTATATCCACGGAAGAGCCGTCCTGGAACTTTATGCAGATACTGTTGATTATTTTGCATCTATTCTCAATGTGTAGTTGTGTTGTATAAGTAAGCGCACATCGCAGCAAAACTCCTGATACCAGCCACACCATTTGGATGGTTTGCGGTTCACCACTATACGTATATAATTATGTTACTATATATATATATATATATATATATATATATATATATATATATATATATATATATATATATATATATATATACGTTACACTAGGAGTTTTCTTCCGCGTGCTTTTCTTTGTGGAATAATTTACCACCTGCGATTTTTCCGGACCAACACGACTTAGGGACTCTCAAGAAAAGAACTTACTCCTTTTTAAAAGACAGGCAACGCAACTGCAATTTCTCTGGTATTCGCTAGTCACTTAACACCAGGTGAGCCGTATAATCGTTTGCGCCCTCTCCTATAAAAAAGCAATTATCCTACGTCTGAGGTGAAAGATCAAATTTTAAAGAGGTTGTTGTCAAAAATATTACTGTGTGTGAGTATTCAACTTGCTCTCTTGCTTACGCAAGGAATTATTGTCAGCAACAAAACAGCGCAACGCACTTAACATTCATCGTAGCACGATTAAATTTCAAATAACATTATATATTATGTCGGCCACAATCAGAATGATTCACGTAATTACAATGTTGTGTACATTGTAATTATGCAGAATGCTCATATTTTCTACTTCTGGCGGAAAAAACAAAAGAAACGTAACAACGTAAACATAAATACAACGTAAACGTAACAACGTAAAATCTTAAATACGTCAAACTATATATCGCTGTAACAAGTAGAAAGAAAGAAAGAAAGAACCATTTATTTGATAATCACACTTTACACACAATTTTTGAAATTTAAATATAAATTACAATGGACAAAGAATATGCATGCAGAGGTGTAAGACTGCATACGCATTAAAATTATTTAATAAGCAGAACATGCCTGATGTTATTTAATAATGACACAAAAAATTAAATTAAGTTAAAATTAAATTTAATTAAAAAAAAGAATTTAAAGATAAAATGTGACATCAAATAGGTCTCCAACTCAGCATGATGCTGCAGAGGCAGCGCTGGTTTTCAGTTGGAACCTTATGACTTCACTGACGAGTCGGTGTGTGAACATCGAATTACGCGTAACAACTTATAGGCAGTGGTTTAAAGAGTAGTGCTAACGAAAACAGTTAACACTGTATTAATATCAATATCAATATAAATGGTGTGTAGTACATACACTATACCTATACTTACATAACATATTCGGTTTTATGGGGAAGATAAAGCAAAGTAGCAATAAAAATTATGATTTTAGTACATATATAATTTATATTCTGAACTCAAAGGGACACGCCACGTTGCGAGACGAATTAAAAAGTGAGATTAAAAATAAATAAATAATAAATGATAATTCATCACATATGTAACAGAAATAAACAATAATCAATAATATTTGAAAATGGTGTAAAAGAGTACGAATATTATTACTATTTTGCGTTCTAAACGTAATTATATTACGCATTTAGAACTTGTTGTGCTAAGTAATAGAACTTTAGTTTTGTTTTTGAAACTATTCAGTGATTTTAGGTGGTGGTAGATCATTCCAACAGTGGGTTGCTGCAAATTTGAAACTACCTCGAAACGCAGCTGTGCGGTATCGAATTGTTACAAGGGAATGAACAGAGCTCTTGTATTATATTTATTTTGATAAGTAGGGGTTACGAGTTCTTCCCACACTGCGATTCCTCTTGTTACACATATAATAATTTATACTAAGATCCCTGTGGGCTAAGATGGAATGCCTCATCAGCAGTATCCACTTTACTGGCTCGGATTTTTGTGACTCATCATATTTATTGTTTTACGTAGGATTCTTTGAGTGCCGGCATGGTAAGATGAACGTAGATTTTTTGTGTCATTTCTATTAAAATAACTCATAGACATATACTATATACATACGCTTTCTTAGATACTACTGAATTTATTTTGTTAATAATTCTGTTCGGGAGCTTTTGAATCGGTTTAATTCGAAAATGTCCCTTAATCTTCTTATAGCGGATTTCAACAAAATAGCTGTCTCAAATACGCCAGATTTGAGATATATTAATTATATAAGCGGCAGGGCTCCAGGCGAGGATGAAATTACAGCGGAGCTTCTGAAAGCGGGTGGAACACCGGTACTTGAAGTTCTTCAGAAGCTTTTCAATTCCGTCCTCCATGGTGGCACTACTCCGGAGGCGTGGAGCAAAAGTGCGGTGGTCTTGTTCTTCAAGAAAGGTGACAACGCCCTCTTGAAGAACTACAGACCGATATCCCTTCTGAGCCGCGTCTACGTGCTGTTTTCGAGAGTCATTACGAATCGTCTCCCATACATACTCGACGACTTCCAGCCTCCCGAACAAGCCGGTTTCCGAAAAGGCTTAAGTACCATAGACCACATACATACCCTGCGGCAGATTGTACAGAATTCCGAAGAGTACAATCTGTCACTTTGCCTGGCGTATGTGGACTATGATAAAGCCTTTGATTCCGTCGAAATTTGGGCGGTGCTACAGTTCCTTCAGCGGTGCCAAGTTGACTATCGGTATATCGAAGTGCTGAAGTGTTTATACAGTAGGGCTACGATGGCTATCCGAGTACAGAACCAGAGTTCGAAACCTATCCAACTGCAGAGAGGTGTAAGACGGGGTGACGTTATATCCCCGAAACTCTTCACCGCTGCATCGGAAGACGTTTTCAAGCTACTGGACTGGAAAGGATACAGTATTAACATCAATGGCGAGTACATCACTTACCTTCGATTTGCCGACGATATAGCAGAATATAGACGATATAAAAGATATAGCAGAATCGCTGGAGGACCCTAGCACTATGCTCAATGACCTCAATGGTGTCTTAAGATGAACATGGACAAAACAAAGATCATGTTTAATGTCCATGTCACACCTTTGCCGGTAGTTGTTGGGAGCACTATGCTCGAAGTTGTTGACGAATACGTTTACCTGGGACAAATAGTCCGACTAGGTAAGTCCAACTTCGACCGAAAGGTCAATCGACGGATTCAACTCGGCTGGGCAGCGTTCGGGAAATTACGACACATCTTCTCGTCAGGTATACCTCAATCTCTGAAAACTAAAGTGTACAACCAGTGCGTGTTGCCAGTGATGACTTACGGATCTGAGACGTGGTCCTTCACTGCTGGCCGTATGAGGACGCTCAAGGTCGCTCAGCGAGCTATGGAGAGCGCTATGCTCGGAGTTTCTCTGCGTGATAGACTCAGAAATGAGGATATCCGCAGGAAAACCGGAGAGACCGACATAGCCCAACGGATTAGTAAGCTGAAGTGGCAATAGGCCGGCTATATAGCTCGAAGAACCGATAACCGATGGGGAAGAAAGGTTCTCGAGTGGCAGCCTCGTACCGGTAGGCGTAGTGTAGGGCGACCCCCTACTAGATGGAGTGACGACCTGGTAATATATGCAGGAAGTCGATGGATGCAGGTGGCTCAGGAGTGTTGTGGCATTACTTGGGGGAGGCCTATGTTCAGCAGTGGACTTGCGAAGGTCTTTAATGATGATGATGATGAAATATATAGATATTTATATTATATTATATTACTGTTATTGATTCCGCCTATGAATGGAATGGCTCGTTATCAGTAAAAAGGTTACCCTTTACTTTTTATGACGTTTATATTTTTTGTTTATAAATTGTGCGCAGAATAAAAACGAGAAAAAGAATAAATGACGTATCTATTTATCTTATTACAAAAGAGAGGCACACGGACGTGACCGGGAAATATTTAATAAAACCGAGCCATCTTACTCCTTCAGGGTCAGATTGACTTATAGATTAAGTGTATACGGAGACATATTAATGTTAATGGAAGGTGCGATGGATATATGCGCCTTAGCGCTGTGAATAAGAGTTTAGTCGCTAAATTAAACGCGGTAATATTCGTAAAACTAGTTTTATTTCAAAAGTCCTGCACCATTCGCTCAAGTTTTGTGTATGGAAAACTGTTTTTAAGACATAAAAAATCACTCTATACGGAACGTTTATAAACTTGCGACTGAAACTCACAGGTAGGAAAGAATTAAGAAATCATACGATTCTAATAAATATATCTACAGCATGGCTCTACCACGTATTTAATACAAACATAAACACTCATGCCTGTTACTCAAGGCAGAGACTATATGGGTTTTCGTTTTTTTTTTTTTTTTATAGGATAGGGTGACACAAACGAGCACACAGTCCACCTGATGGTAAGTGGTTACTGTGGCCCATAGACATCTACATCTATCCTCGATTACGAATCAAAATGCAGATGCGTTGTCACCCGTGAGGACTAAGATGGAATGCCTCGTTTCCAGTAAAACGGGTCTCCGGTTCTCTGCACTCACCATACGAAATACAGCAGCATTAAGCTACTATTTCACGCTGGTATTCTGTGAGAGCGTGGTCCTACCCCGGTCGAGCCGACCCATTCGTGCTACAACTATACTACTAATATAACTGCAGCATGGCTCTACCACGTAAAAAAATGTTTGTTATGATCCTGATATACCTCTCTGGCCTCTTTTTACGTCAATGTACCTATGCATACAAGTTTGTTCATTTTGTTTTTTTTTTTTAATATAGAGTAGGGGCAAACGAGCATGCGGCTAATCTGATGGTAAGTAACTACAGGCACCCTTGAAAAACTGCAACACCCGGGAAATGCAGGTGCGTTGCCGGCCTTTTTCCAAAAGAATAAGCTCTTTTCTTGAAAGTCCCTAAGTCGGTCCGGAAAAACACCGGTGGTAAACAATTCCACAAAGAGTTCATACGAGAAGGAAAACTTCAAGTAAAACTCGTAGTGGTGGACCCCAAGTAGATGGTGTGAATGGTATAGTGAGTTTCGTGTCGATGTGCGTTTGTTTAAATTTAAACAAAATCTGAATTTTAAGTTTAAACAAGTGTTATATACATAATGATTAGATGTTCTTGGTCTGGACATTCCTTGTATCGAAATAAAGTTCTTAAGGGTAAGAATTTTGGATTCTTAATATTTTATTAAATATAAATATTAATGTTAGCGCATATTAAATGCACATTAAAATTTTTGAGGATTTTATAGATCAGATTCATCTTCACCAAAATAAGCGTCAAACACTCTGTTCACGGATGCTGTAAAGTACATGCCATAAAATCTAGAAAATTTGGTTCTTCAGTGTTTCATAAAATAGTAGTTGCCCAAATATAATATTTATATTTTATTTTAGATGGCGAGTCACTTTTGAATGATTGTGATCGATTAAGTTCATATTCAAAAAAATTTTGGAGACCATATTTGATAGTTATGCTAGGAGGCGCTGATGTCAAGATGTAACAAATTCTATATGTATGAACCAGAATGATTCACAAAGACATTCACAATATATTATTTCGGTTTATAGCCAAAAACGACAATCACAATATTTAAGGCAACGCGGACCTTGTGGTCGACTTATTAACGTTGTAGTGCGAATGGGTCGGCTCGACCGCGGAATGACTACGCTCTCACAGAATACCAGCGTAGATAGTAGCTTAATGTTTCTGTATTCAGTGAGGTATGTGTAGAGCATGCATTTCGGTTTATACAAAGGTAGAGTACCTTTGGTGTAGAGAACTTGAGACCCCTTTTTACCGACAACAAGGCTTACGCACTTACTGGCCGAGGAAAACTACATACAAAAGACAATATAATAAAGAAGAAAAATAAAAAAAAAATATGTGCCCACATAATATTTATAAATATCGTTCTTGTGGTTTAAGAAATTTATTTCCAAAAAGAGTATACACTTACTTACTGAGAAACGTAAATGAAAAATGTAAATACTTATTAAATATGTTTACTTATTAAATACGATTATAAAATTGTAAAACGCTGAACTTTTTGGATATATTATTATCATATAATCGAGTTCAAACTTTATTAAAGTCCCTGTGCTTATCATTATTAAAAAAAAATGACTGTAAAATATTAAAGTTTATTTTAAGATTAATTATTAACAATTAGGATGGAGAGAAGTGAAGTGTGAGAACTCAAGAGGGGCTCTGGTCTTGCTAATTAACGTGCTCTCATACGTGAAGATGACATAAAGCGGGCGAGAGAGAAATAGAATTCACGAAGCAGTGGATATAAGCTTCGAATAAAACTAAGTATGTATTAGAGTTACAATAAATAATATAGTTAAAAGTTAATTATTATAGAGTTACATTACGTTTAATTTTTACTTATTCTTAATACTATGAGGCATAAGGCTTATATTCTACATTTAGGTTACGAACCAAATTTTTGGTACATGATTTTTGACTCTATGACCTTGGATTTCATAAAAGGAAACACGATAACGTAATTTTCTCGATAGAAAAAAATTGCAAAGTAGGCTCTAATTAGTTACATTTCTCCATGACACCACAATATTGTGACGAATAAGTTCATAGAATTATTTTTAAGGCATAGTAAATACTATGCCTTACTTACTTAGTTCTCATAAACCATTTTTTAATCCACAACAAGGTTTTGTTAAAAAAATGTTGTTTGGCGCTTACTTAGTATTTTTCTGAGCAAGTGCTCGGTATAGCTATCTCATTATTTGTATATTATTAAGTCACTGTATCACTTTCATTTCGACACTCCTTCAGTTATCCGTGAACTTCACCAACAAAGGAATAAGCCACGCCTCCAAAACCGAGATTCATTTTCAAGGTATCCTCTTAACATAATATAAAAAACCCTCTGATTAGCTCACTGAGCGACCTTGAGCTTCCTCATACGGTCAGCAGTCAAGGAGCACGTGTCAGATCCATATGTCATCACTGGCAGAACGCGCTGGTTATATAATTTTGTTTTCAAGTCTTTAGGAATACCCGACTAGATGTGTCGTGTAAAAACTCAGTAATAATAATAATAAAAAATGCGTTTGTTAAGCATTTTTTAAGAGTCCCTAGTCTTTTTGTACTCTGCTTACCCCTTCAGGGATTATCGAGTAGCTTGCTGCTCTTTACCAGTTTAATCAAAAAATATGGTCAACTCTGCGATGGCTGAGCAGTCAGCTACTTCAGCTGAGGGTGTGTCTTTCCTAGTGTAGTGGTGGTAATGGGAGTAGCGGTGCTGTAATTAGTGGTGACGGGGATAGTGCACGCAATTGAAGAAGGGCAGGAGTTACCCTCCAAACTTGTTAAGACACCATTTTTTTTTAGAATCACTATACAGCAGTGGCTACTGTAGTTCACGGACACCTGCTGCCAACTTCATACTCTCTATTCAATAACTCTAAGGACTAGGATGGAATGTCTAACAGCTTGCTCTCTATGTCAATCATAGTTGCTCTCTATGTCAATTCATTTTTTTCATTGAGCGAATATAGGCAAGGTAATTTTTACCAACTTTAACAAAAAATATGGTTTCAGATATAAAATTGAAAATAGATGGGTACGGGTGGGGTTGAACATTTTAAAATCTCCCGAAACAAAAAGAGTTGATGATTTTGATTTTGATATCTAAGAACCACCCCTAGAAAACCTAAAAAATGAACTTTTCAAATTTAAAAGCTATCAACTAAGTGAAACTAGCGTTTACGGATTTCATCAAGGATATTAATTTATTTTATATTCCTGACGTTTCGAGTACTTTACAGCACCCATGGTAACAAGGGGTCTGTCTCATGTCTAGCTTAAATTAAATGTGTAGTGTTCGCGTGAACATATGACGTCACTGTATCAGCTAAGTACCGTCAATGAGACGAGATACACAGAACAATATTTACCAAGAAACCCCAATACAGTCTATGAGGTTGGCCTTGAGGTATTTAACTTTACATTAAAAAAATAAATTGAAATTTTCATTATTTAAAAAATAAAAAAGTGTTTTTCTAAGGAGGTTAAAATTTAAAAGGTAAAACTTTTCGCTCTCACAAGACAGATACAATTTTTTCAAATGTAATCTCGTCTCTAGCCCCCTATTATTCAATTCATATTTCCTATATATTACATCTGGAATATTGCCTTTGCATCGCACATCTGGTTATAGTAGTCTTTTTCACATTTTTATTATTCTTGTAATATTCACGTAAATCATATTCGACGACCGGAGGGTCACATCGGTAGGGAGTTTGGTTGAGATGTTGAGATGTTGTTCTTAAAATTCCACTTGGTAAAAAAAAACTAAAAAGTATCTGAGTATAGGCGAAAGACACCTAATGGTTAAGACCGCGTACTTAAAAGCAGTGGATTCAGATACGTCATCAATTAAGTTATTAATTTATTTATTACAGATTTTTTATATATGGTGGAGTCATGCTAAGTGAAATTATGGTTATAGCACGAATGAGTCGGCACGACCGGGGAATGCCATGCCCACGCTCTCACAGAATATCAGCGTAAAATAGCAGCTTAATGACGTTGAACATCTGGGGACCCTCTTGACTGGAAACGAGGCATTCCATTGTAGTCCTCAGGTGTGACTACGTCTTTTGGTTTCTTAATCGAGGAAAGCAGATATTTTCAGGTCACAGCATCCACTTACTATCAGGTAGAATGTATGCTCTTTTGTCACCCTTACTCTATAAAAAATTACAATGTGTGTATAATTATATTAAAAGGAATATGCTCTTAAAACCGAATCTATACACTAGTGTATAGATTCGGTTTTAAGAGAAACTTATAAATAAAATTGAAATTTCTGTCTATAATATCGAAATATCTGTCTTCTATCGAGCTCTGGGTCAGGTCATAATTTCCCTTTATCAACAGTCAAAATTTGTATTTTGGAGATGGCGGCAATAGTTAACAGAGTGGAACCTACCCATGCGATCTATTAGGCGTAAAAAGTTAAGTTGTGAGCGGTACCCATGCCGTATCCTAGATGCAAATGGCTGATTTGCCTGAGGACCCATATAACCTGCCGCTATATACATATAACCTGCCGCTATATACATATAACCTGCCGCTATATACATATAACCTACCGCTATATACATATACTCTGACTAATGAGCCATACGGTCAAACACATATTAAATTGATGTATGTAATGAAGACGAAAAATAATAATTTAAAAATTAAAAGAAATTAATGTCGATTCAACATTTGTTAATTCAATGACCACAGGCAGAAACCCACCTATTTCTGTAATCTGCTCCAATATACTATTAGATTTTCGTTTCTGCTTTCATTATCTCAAATATATTAATTTTTATTTTCCCTGATCTGTATTATTTCTTATGATGTCTTTGTAGCTTAGGGGATACACGCTCGTTCTTCATTAGTACATGATCGACCAGAGTTCGATTCCCATCGAAACCTGTGGAAATACAAACAAAAAATGTTGGTTATTAATTTATGAAACATTGTTAGGAAACCTGTATGTTTTGAGAAATTAAATTTAAATATTTTGTGAATTTAAAGAGTCCATTCACAGGTGTTGAAGCGGGCAGTGGACTATTTTCTACTCCAAAACCCTATCAAAATTAGGAAGCTTCGTATGCCAAAACAATATGAGGTCTATCGGTTGATTCTTTACTTTTCTTATTATTTTTAATTTTTTTGAATTCTAAACTTTTAATTTAATATATTTTTGAAGAAATAGAAACATAAAAAGAATATTTTTAATTCAATATAAATTATAAATAATACTTATTGAAAGAAAGTCATTCTTATGTTTAAGTTACCATTGAAAGTGAAAATACCTATGTCCGGGGAAGAATCAGCAAGAAATCCAGTGGGAAATTTAAATAAGTGGTAAAATCAAAAATTTTGTACAACCGACTTCATTATAAATGTTTTCGAAGTCTATTGAATCAAAATAATCCCATCACAGTGCAGACTTAATTCAACTTTAGAGTGACTTTATCACATAAGATTTATAAAAATAAACATAAACACCCACACCTGTCACACAGAGGGGTAAGCAGAGACTACGTACTAAATATCCTGACACACCTGACACACTCCGCATACCTGCTCGTCGGTTAAGGGTACTCTTAATCTAAGCCATCTTCAATATATCGCCAATTAGTTCGATAATTTTTCGTCTAGGGTGTCCCTTGCCGACTCTGCCATTCACTTCTGCAACAAAATTTTGCTTTCTCACACTTTTCTCGTTCATTCTTTCTACAAGACCAAACCACCGAAGCATTACTTTCTTAATCCTAGTCACAAAAATTTCTGAAATATAAAATTAAATGAAAAAACATTCGTATAAATTAGTTTTAGTTTAAATGAATGGTACGTATAAGGTCAGCCGAAGCATTACGTCGAATCAGTGTTACTATTTGAGTTGTATATTCAAAGATCACAACAGTTATGTTAAACAAGCTTACGTGTATTTACTTCGAAACTTTAAGCTTGGAAAGTTAACGTCAGCTGGGAATTGAATACGGTATATTTGCATAACTCCTAAGAAAAGAACACGTTTACTACGACGTAAGAAACCAGTAATGGCGAAGAATTTCTTCATTACTTTTTATTTATTTGTGAGAAGTTAAAGTAAACAGTTATTAACAGCCTATAATATCTCTGTGGGCCGCCCTTCACTTTGCTTATGATGCAGGTCTCCTTACAATGTTTTCTCTACCGCAAGGATTGAAGTAAACAGCACCTAAAATTGCAATTAACAATTATATTGATGCCGGTGGGGATTGAATCTCGACTGCTAGCGTACTCTGAAATTGATGGCAAGCGTTGAATTACCGAGGAAGAATGCACATTATGCGTAATTTTTATTTATTTATCATTTTTGATGATCGGATTTTTTTAATTTATTAGATTAAATTAATATATTATAAAGCTAATACTCATATAAGATGCAGTGTAATAGAATCCATCACACCACGTTCATTGTAACGGAGAGCTGGCAGGAGAAAACTGCAACAGGACAAGGCTGCAGCATCTTCTGCTCAACAACTAAATATTTATAATTTAAAAAAAGAACTACAGACGTCGATCCGCTTAACAAGCGTAACTACCATGGCAAATATCTCTATTTGAATATGGAATATTAATACTTTTTATATTTTGAATCAAACTTTTTTTCAACAGTGGACTTTCTACAATGATGTAGCCATTATGTCCACGGATCCCTGCATCCAAAAGTAAAGGTAGCAAACTGTGCTCCAGGCTTTATTTTAACTTAAAAACGGAACCCACCAGTTGGTTCCCTGCAGTCACGACGGTGATAATACCTTACAATGACAGTAGTCAAGTGATGGAGTTTACTGGCTAAACTAAAATTGATAAATTAATAATAAGACAATGGTATAAAGTGTTATCTATCCCTAGTTCTTAGCAGAATGAGAGCGCTATCGACTAAAGATTAATACAAGGATTGTCAAAATAACTTATAGGACTTGTTTTCTGCCTAGGTGGACGTGGTAGAACCATTCTGAAGCTATATTAGTTGTATAGGTGTAGCACTAATGAGTCGGCTCGACCGAGAAAGGATCATGCTCTTAACAGAATACTAGCGTAAAATAGTAGCCTAATGCTATTGTGTTGCGTATGGTGAGCGTAGAGAACTTGGGACTCTTTTTACTGAAAAAGGGGCATTCTATCGGAGTCCTCGCGGATGAAAACACATCAGCATTTTGATTTGTAATTGAAGATAGATATAGATATCTATGGGCCACAGCATCAACTAACCATCAGGTGGACTATGTGCTCGTTTGTCACCCTATCCTATAAAAAAAGTTGTTCGTCTTGCTGTGTACCAGCCTCTTACCTATTGCTGCCGTCAGCAGCACATGGTCTGCTATGTCTTAAGTGTATACGAGAAGCTGTATAATTATGGACTGAGAGGCATCATAGTCCTCAGATATGACAACGGATGTGTGATCTTCTTTGGTTGAATTTTGTGCATGTGCTACAGTAGCCTACTACTATGACAGTAAGTTCGTTATTAACCCCATTTAACAAAACAAATAACTTCCGCACCAGAGTCGTGCGTACTATTCCTACTCGCATTGGTCTTAAGTAAAGGCAATTCATCATCATCATCATTACAGCCCTTCACAAGTCCACTGCTGAACATAGGCCTCCTCCAAGTAATGCCACAAAGCACGGTCCTGAGCCACCTGCATCCATCGACTTCCTGCATGTCTTACCAGGTCGTCACTCCATCTAGTGGGAGGTCGCCCTACACTACGCCTACCGGTACGAAGCTGCCACTCGAGAACATTTCTTCCTCATCGGTTATCGGTTCTTCAAGCTATATGGCCGGCCCATTGCCACTTCAGCTTACTAATCCGTTGGGCTATGTCGGTCACTCTGGTTTTACTGCAGATATCCTCATTTCTGAGTCTATCACGCAGAGAAACTCCGAGCATAGCCCTCTCCATAGCTCGCTGAGCGACCTTAAGCGTCCTCATACGGCCATCAGTGAAGGACCACGTCTCTGATCCGTAAGTCATCACTGGCAATACGCACTGGTTGTACACTTTAGTTTTCAGAGATTGAAGTATACCTGACGAGAAGATGTGTCGTAATTTCCCGAACGCTGCCCAGCCGAGTTGAATCCGTCGATTGACCTCTCGGTCGAAGTTGGACTTACCTAGTCGGACTATCTGTCCCAGGTAAACGTACTCATTAACAACTTCGAGCATAGTGCTCCCAACAACTACCGGCATAGGTGTGACATGGACATTAAACATGATCTATGTTTTGTCCATGTTCATCTTAAGACCTATCCGTTGGGAGACACCATTGAGGTCATTGAGCATAGTGCTAAGGTCCTCCAGCGATTCTGCCATAAGGACTATATCGTCGGCAAATCGAAGGTGAGTGATGTACTCGCCATTGATGTTAATACCGTAAACCTTTCCAGTCCAGTAGCTTGAAAACGTCTTCCAATGCAGCGGTGAAGAGTTTCGGGGATATCACGTCACCCTGTCTTACACCTCTCTGCAGTTGGATAGGTTTCGAGCTCTGATTCTGTACTCGGATAGCCATCGAAGCCCTACTGTACAAACACTTCAGGACTTCGATATACCGACAGTCAACTTGGCACCGCTGAAGGAACTGTAGCACCGCCCAAATTTCGGCGGAATCAAAGGCTTTCACATACGCCAGGCAAAGTGGCAGATTGTACTCTTCGGTCTTCTGTACAATCTGCCGCAGGGTGTGTATGTGGTCTATGGTACTGAAGCCTTTTCGGAAACCGGCTTGTTCGGGAGGCTGGAAGTCGTCGAGTCTGCGTGCGAGACGATTCGTAATGACTCTCGAAAACAGCACGTAGACGCGGCTCAGTAGGGAAATCGGTCTGTAGTTCTTCAAGAGAGCGTTGTCGCCTTTCTTAAAAAACAAGACCACCGCACTTCTGCTCCACGCCTCCGAAGTAATGCCACCATAGAGGACGGAATTGAAGAGCTTCTGAAGGACTTCAAGTACTGGTGTTCCACCCGCTTTCAGAAGCTCCGCTGTAATTCCATCCTCGCCTGGGGCCCTGCCGTTTTTAAGGTGCTGGAGAGGCATTCTAATCTCGCTCAGACTGACGTCCGGGATATCATCGGAATAGCGTCGGGTAAGACTTGCTCTTGGATCCTTACTCACACTTGCGTGTGGCTCCAACGATGATCTGTACAGCTGCCCATAGAACCTCTCAATCTCACTCAAAATCCCAGGTGTTTCGGAAACGATGCTGCCACACTCAGTTTTCAGCTTTGACAGTTGGCTCTTTCTGACGGGTCTTGCAGAACTTAGCTCCGACCGCATGGACAGTTTCCACGAGCTTGTCATTCATATCGTCCACTGCATTGCAATCTTCTAGGTACTGAAAGCGGTTACGTAACTCGAGTTGAAAAGTCTCGGGATTCTGGATTAGAGCACGAGGGGGACGGAGCGTTGACTTCATTAGACGAGACCTCTTCAACTTATCGTTTAGGTTCAGTGTGCCTCTAATCATTCGGTGATCGCTGCCGGTTTTCACCCTTGCGATCACTGAGACATCACTGAACAGTTGGCGTCTGGTCGTCATAATGAAGTCAATCTCATTTTTTTCGAACCGTCGGGGCTCGACTAGGTCCACTTCCTGTGGGGCCGCTTCTGGAAGAAAGAGTTCATCATAAAGAATCCCTCTTTCTCTATAAAGTCAGCCAGCTGCTGGCCCCTACGATTCCGTAGCCCTACTCCAAATTTCCCTAACTTCAGCTCACCGCCTTCTCTTGTGCCTAGTTTTGCGTTGAAGTCTCCCATCAACACAGTGTAGTGGGTTTTGGAGGAATGCATGGCTCTAGAAATATCCTCATACATTTCCTCCACCTCCTCATCGGGATGTGCCGAGGTTGATGCGTAAACCTGTATGACCTTCAGCGAATACCGTTTGTTAATTCTGAGAATCAGGTACGCGACCTTCGTCGACACACTCCCAATCTTTACAACGTTGTTGACGAGAGACTTGTGGACGATAAATCCGACACCTCCTTGGGACAGATGGTCGCCCTCCCGGTGATAGAACAAGTTGCCGGACTCGAGGATTACCGTGTCCTCCCCCTCTTTTCGGACCTCAGATAATCCAATAATATGCCAGCGCAACTTGTCTACCTCTTCTTCCAGCTTCAGTATCTTCTCGTCAGTCCTCAGGGTGCGTGCGTTATACGTTGCCAGGTCGAGTCGTCGTAGGTGGCAACCGAACCTCCACCGGAGATTCTTAGCACCCCTGCCCCGCCGTTTCCATGGTCGCCACCGTAGCCAGGAATAGCGGGGCCGCCGGGGACTGGGGGCCATTTATTTGCGTCGTTGCTCATGGGGGGATATTTGCCATAGTTGCCATGCTTGGCGAACGGGTTGGCAAACACAGTTTTTTTATTATGTTATTGTTGTTATTAGGAAGATGCTGCTGCCCATCTCCTTTCTGTGTACCTCTATCGCATCTTACGACACCCACGGGAAGATATGGCGTAGTGGATATTCTCAACCGCCACTACACGGCATGTAAAGTCAATAATACTAACTTACCTTTTTATGACTCTTGAAAGTTAAAAAGCCTGCCTTACGACACCGCAGAGTATGAATGCAATTTATCGAGGAATATTTCTCGTGGATTTGAGAATCTGAGAAAAGATGCTTTATTTTTTATTGTTACTAATTTAAATTAAACATAATATGTTTTACAAATTAATATTACGATAACGGCAAAAACAAGCGGCCTGTATATAGGATCCATGCGCGGTGCATCCTGCAATAGCAGATCACTCATTTAAGAAACAATAAGTGTATTTATTTTTTCTTACTACACCCTCATATTTCTTACTGTCGGCGATATCGGTACATGGTAAAGTTTCTATGAACTTATGTTTGTATCACACTAAACTGACATTTAAAACAAACAACTGACATTTAAAAAGAATAACCCATTTACATTATTGAATTTTAAATTTTATTGACGATTGCTTTAAAATTGTATTCGTAACACGTGGTACAGCCACGCTACAGCTATATTATGATTGTTGCACGAATGGATCAGCTCGACTGGTGAAGAAGTACGCTCTCACGGTACACCGACGTAAAATAGCAGCTCAGTGCTGCTGTTTCGTACGATGAGTGTAGAGGACCGGACACACTGAACACGAGGTAAATCATCTTGATCTTCGGGGGTAACAATGCATCTGTATTTTGATTCTTAATCGAGGATAGATTATTTCTATTGGTTACAGTACAATTTACCATCAGGTGGACTATGTGCTCGTTTGGCCCTCGTTACCTACAAGAAATGAAATTTAAATAAAAGACATACATTAGGGTTCCTCCATATAATTTCATTCATTACTTAGAACCCATATAATTTCATTATCATTGTCTATCGTTATGTGTCACAGTTTCTTCTAAAAATTTCACGTATTCAGAGTCCGAAGAGCAAGCTACTTGTACCACGTTTAGCCTAAAGTGTTTTTTTTATAGGTAGGGTTGACAAACAAGTTGCTGCGACCTATAGACATCTACTTCTATCCTCGATTACAAATAAAAATGCAAATGCGTTGTCACCCCTGAGGTTTAAGATGATTTGCCTAGTCTCCAGTGTGTCCGGTCCTTCACACTCATGATACGAAATAGCAGCATTAAGCTACTATTACACGCTGGTATTCTGTGAGAGCGTGGTCCTCCCACGGTCGAGCCGACCCATTCGTGTTACAACTATACTACTAATATAACTGCAGCTAGGCTCTACAACATATAAAACCTACCACGTGAAGCTGAAGATAGAACATTTTAAAAGAAATTATAAGCGGCTAGCTCAATGTTTACTCAGTTACTAACCCAATACCCCATTAGTCGCTTTTTACGCCATTCTAGGCAAGAAATACAGTTGGCGCATTCTTTTTTTTACATGCCACATGTAAATATGGGTCCTATAAATCCCAGACAAACATGAGACTACTTAGGAATTAAAAAAAAATATTTAAAAGTATTTTCTTAGATACAGATCATATTACTAAATATACATAGATAATAAGATATACCTTAATGTGCATTTTAATGCTACATTTATAAATCATTAAAGTAAGTAAGTAAATATTGAGACTTAATGTAACATTTATAATGGCAAGACGTGCAGGAAGTCGATGGATGCACGTGCTCAGGACCGTGCATTGTGGCATGCCTTGGAAGAGGCCGATTTTCAGCGGCGGACTTATGAAGGGCTGTGATGATGGTGATGATAACGTTTATTTCTCATATTTAAATCAGTTGACACTTTAATCCATAACTTTCCCGGCGTTCTTTTGCTCACATTTTTGCATTCAGGTATAACACAATAATGATATAGATGATAACTTATTATTAAACATTAAAAAGTACATTATTCCTATAAATTAAAACAACGTTCTTTCTGTGGACGGACGGACGGACAGACGGAGAGCAAGTGAATGAATTTATTCAAGAACATAATTGTCATACAATCATACAACAGTTCATTATAACACAATAGATGGCGTTACTGGTATTTTGATATAATAGTAACACCCCCACTTATTATAATTATGGTAGAGCCACGCTGCAGCTATATTAGTAGTGTAGTTGTATCACGAATGGCTCGGCTCGACTGGGAAAGGACCACGCTCTCACAGAATACCAGCATGAAATAGTAGCTTAATGCTGCTGTGTTTTGTATGGTGAGTGTGGAGAACCAGAGATCCTTTTTACTGGAAACGAGGCATTCCATCTTAGTCCTCATGGGTGACAACGCATCTGAATTTTGATTTGTAATCGAGGACAGATGTAGACGTCACTGCCGCAGCAACCACTTACCATCAGGTGGACTGTGTGCTAGTTTGTCACCCTATCCTATAAAAAAATATCAAAATAACATAGATGCCCACAATATTGTACCCCATCTAAATAAAACAAAATAATTATATTGTTTTTACATCCTCTATTCCTAATAGCTGCAAAAAATAATAATGCTTGGTATTACCCGAACCTTTAGTGAACAGGTCTGCTGGCATTTCAGCTGTTTCCAAATATCTTAGTTCGATAATTTTATCAGCGGTACAGTCTTTACAAAAATGGTAGTGAATATCAATATGTTTGGTTCTTTTGTTAAAACTACTACTTGAAGGCAGCCTAAGTGCACCCTGGTTATCATTATAGTTATTTTATACGATTCATTAATAATTTCCTTTGACAAGTTGTGCAAATAAATTGCTTCCTTGCAAGCATCTGCTATGCCCATGTATTCAGATTTGGTGCTTGAGAGAGCAGCCGTTTTCTGTTTTATAGCCTCCCATGACACTATACTACCAGCTGATTTGAAACACATACCTGTGTAAGAACTCCTGTCAATAATATTATTTTCCCAATCTGCATCAACATACCCTTCTAATTTATCATTACCATATCTAGTATATTTTAACCCATAATATGTAGTCTTTTTTAAATATTTTATAATTCTTTTTGCATAAGCCCAAGTTACATTATCATAACAATTGTTAAATTGACTAAAAACGAAACTTAAGAAACTTACTGAATATGCTATATCAGGTCTGGTTAATACTGCCAAATAAATGAGCCCACCTATTAGTTTGTGATAAGGTATTTGACTATCACAATTTTTATTTTCTAAATTAATGTCCAATTTAGACCTTAAAATTGGGTGTATCAGCAAGCTTACAATTTGTCATGTTGAATCTCTTCAATAACTGATTAATATAATTACCTTGGCTCAATGTAACAGTACCACTTATTTTATCAATATTTACAGTCTTGCTTAAACAATATTTAACTTGTCCTAAATCTTTTAATTTTAACTTTGAGGACAATAACTTTTTTAAACTATTACATTCAATATCATTGTTTGTTAACACAGAGAAATCATCGACTTAGGCAACACGGCAACAATTGCATTCTCTATCAGTCAACCCATGTAATAATGTCCGAATTTCGGTCACGGCGGCCAGCCTCAACATAGACTAGCCATCGGCGCAAGACACGCTTATATTGCCAAAGTGTATGCGCAAGCACAGGTGCACTCTCTATTACTTCACTCCCATAATCCGATGGGATGGTAAAGTTACACGAACGGAGGTAGGCGCAGGACCAACGGCTTTACGTGCTCTCCGAGGCACGGGAGTGAGACGCTACCAACATCCCGACTCCGGGCAGCTACTGATAATTTTTTTGACGGAAAAACTCAAGGAGAAAACCCCCTGGACTTCTTCTATTTGGGGTTGTCTTACAAACAGCGTCTACTCGAAACCCATTGCGACATTGGATGAGCTTCGTCGAAATATCACTCAGGCTGCTGATTACATTAATAGCAGAAGATATGCAAGACAAATAAAACGATAATTTTTAAGGCGATGTCGTGCATGTATTAATGCTGGTGGCAAACAGTTTGAACATTTGCTATAATGTTAATAACTTAATAAATTACACGTGAAACTGTTTGTACCATTTGTTTTGAAATATTAAACATTTTACAAGAACTAGTACTTGTATTACACCCGACCGTCATTTGGCCCCTGTTAAGAAATAATAGGCCCATATTTTTTTATAACTTGTTTCCTACAGTATTATATCATTTTGGAATGTTGGTTAGTTGCGTCAATTTTTAAAAAAACTTGCCATACTAGTGTTCATACTTTTTTTTTACACCACGATAAGTTAAAGTTGTTTAAAAGTAAAAGTCTTCAAAAAATTTAGGGAATAAAATAAGTTTCATAAATTTTCGTGATAAAACAAGAGTTATTCTGGAGTTTTTAAGAATTGTGGTAGATAGCAGTACTATTCAGGTTACATATAAAAAAAGAAAAAAATTAAAAAAATTGTGGTCATGGTAGTGAAAAATATCATAAACGGTCTCAATTTCTAAAGAATTTCATTTTTTTTATATAATTTAAAATATAATTGGGATATATTTTTTTTCTTTTTTTCCCCGATTAGTCTGGGGCAGGTCTATCCTCCGGTGTTGGCTTATCATATAGCATATAGCTTGTGTATATAACCTTTATTACTAGTTGTTTCGTGTTCGAGTATATATATATATATATATATATATATATATATATATATATATATATATATATATATATATATATATATATATATATATATATATATATATATATATATATTTAAATTAAGCAGTATAACATTTGTCAAATCACAATTGGTTTTAAAAACTCTAGAACAGCTTCCCAATAATTGATTTAAATATAACAAATCATTAGTTACAAGTAGCTTTCTAATATATCTCTGTATGCACATCTGAAACAATAGATTGAAATCAGTGCGGCGGGAGATTGTGTTTGTCTTTTGAAATCTTTTTTTTAATTTATTTATTTAGGACAACCAACAAGACGTACACGAACACAATGTAAATACTACAAATTACAGGAAGGCTTATATCTAGGTGTCGTCTTAATTAAATGTTGCCACGGCATGCATCTTTATTTCATCGCATCAATAATTTTTCTTGAACGGTATTTCAAATAAATGTTTGTTTTTAATGTCTGTTAATTAATATAAACTATATTACTTATTACTATTATTTCTATTATTTTTTTACAATTATACGATACGATTTTTTAATTTAAATTATTATTTTATGTTACCGACACTGCTAATAAATTTAAAATAGTGTTCTTTTAACATATTAATTTTTATTTAATTGACATCAATTTTGTATTATAGAATTTATTATTTTCTTGTTAATATGTACTACATTTTTGCGTGTGCTACGCATCTACATTCCGCTTACTATAGTGTACACTATGGGCTCGTTTTCAATCCTTATTCAATAAAAATATATAATATATTGACGCAGCGATCTGTAAATCCCGGTTTTATCCCAAGCAACATGGTCGCGTGCACATCTCAGCGACACCTTGAGTCATCAAAATGTCTCAAAACAGGTTCAGGTTAATGTTATGTCTCTTTATCTTTATTAAATAAAAATAATTATTTAGATAATTGGTCATGAAGTAGTCAAATAAATTATATTTAGATTTTATAGAAGATAATAGAGGTCCTTTAACATCAACGTTGTCCCTTCTGTTGTTTAGCTGTATGGACTTGTATCAACTAAGTTGCTACTAAAATAACTTAACACTCAGAAATGAGAGGCTTTTACGGCAAGAAAATGTACGCAACGCTGTGTGTACTTCATATGTCTTCGAAATATTTTTTCTTATTTTTCAGATACGTGTAGGTATCCTCACGATGTTCTTTTTTACTGTCGTGCACGAAATCAGCACTTAAAATAGCAGCTGTCGTAGCTCAAATCAGTTTGCGCCAAGAAATATTAAAACATAATTAACTTTTTTTAAACATAATTAATATTAAAATATAATTGCCACAAGTATTTGTCATTGGACTTTACTAGAGTCCAACAGTTTGGATTATTTAGTAGTATTCAGAAAATAATTAACACTTTAATAGCCGTACACGTACTGAGTACGGGCAGTGTCGATCAACTCGGGACGCCGATCACGTACTCCGTACGGGTTTGACTTTCCTATCGTCTGTTTAAAAATTACGTTCCCGGTGCGTGATTGGCGTATAACCCCGGTGTAGAATGACTCTTTAGCTACACCCACATGTATGTATCACCGACGGGAGGTGCGGGGTGGAGGCAGGACAAGCAATCTTTCAGCGCGCGTCGCCAGTGCTCCCACGCCACCAACGTGAGAGCACGTCCTTGCATTTTGGCGCGAAATGGCTTCCGCTCGACGTAGTTGGCGTCTCGATTCTAAAGAAATTTTTGATGTTTTGGTAAATGATGTTGACTCAGACATTGAGGAAGACCCGGAAATTCAAATTGAAGGTAAATTATTGTATTTTATTATTGTATTTTTATTCGAATATACCTTTTTTGCGAAGTCTAGATTTTTATTGGTGTTTTCTCTCTCCAGAGGTAATTCAAGACTTACATGAGGTGGTTTCGGTCCAAGATCATGAAAATGATGATGCTGACATGTCAGAGAACGTATCTGAACCAGAACAGGGTCGAAGTCGAGGTCGCTCGAGACCTACACTTCGAGGCAGAACGAGATCGCGCGGCGGACGCGTTCGGTCAGGGGCGCGCTCGACTACCCGCTGCAGCAGCGGCAGACATGCATCAACTTCTATCAGGGAAATGGATGAAGCTAATGGATGGTCATACGAAGCAGTGCAGCAGCCGCCGGAAAATCCAGTATTTCAAGAAATATCTCGCGTATTAGCCCCGATTGATGAAAATTCGTCACTGTTCGATTGTTTCTCAATTTTTTTTCCTGATTCTTTTTGGAAATTGCTCAAGACTGAAACAAATCGTTATGCAGCTCAAATGAAGGCTAAACAAACGCGACAAGGTATCCTGAAACCTGGCACTATGCTTTATCAATGGAAACCAGTCACGAAACAGGAACTGAAAACATTTTTTTCCGTAGTGATTCATATGACACTCGTTCAAAAAGAAAGTTTTGATTCTTACTGGTCAACTCGTGAAATAATAGAAACTTCATTCGCCAGAAAGCACATGAATAGGAACCGATTCAGAGCTATTTACAGCTGTCTTCATTTGAACGACAACTCAAATTATAAACCACGTAATGATCCAGAATACGATGCTTTTTTCAAACTCAGACCGTATTTCGATGAACTGTGTTTTTTTGTGTGAGAACAGTTTTTATCCCAATGAAAACTTGACGATTGATGAGGGCACTTGTGGATTTAGGGGTCGAGTGCACTTCAGAGTTTACAATAAAGATAAGCCCGATAAATACGGTATGAAAGTCTACATGCTATGTGACGCGGAAACGGGCTACATACTACGCATGGTTCCCTATGTTGGCGACTCAAAATCTGTCGAGACTATTATCGCTGAATTGAGTGAACCATATTTTGGTAAATGGCACACCATTTATATGGATCGTTTTTTTACGAGTCCGACAATTGCGGACTTGCTTTGGCTGAAAGAAACTCGCACTGTAGGCACAGTGATGGCGAATCGTCGTGGTCTGCCACAGGTTTGGCGACAACAACCGTTGGAAAAAGCTGAAATGGCTTTTTGTCACCGCGGCAATCTAACTGCCTGTAAATGGAAAGATAAGCGTGATGTACTTATGCTCACGACGAAACACGGAGCTAGCTGGACAGAGGTGGATACAAAAGCCAAAGGTGTGGGCGTAACCAAAAAGGTGAAACCAGACTGCATCCTCGACTATAACCACTACAAAATTGGCGTAGATCTCAATGACCAATATGTATCCTATTATTCGTTGAATAGGAAAAGTATGAAATGGTGGAAAAAAATGTTTTTTTAATTTAGTAGCGCGTTCTCTGGTAAACGCTTACATTTTGTACAATAAATCCAGAGAACAACGACGCCGCCTGCGATTCTCGCAGTTTCTGATGGACTCTGGGGAACAACTGGTGGAAACTGCATCAGATGCTGAAGCAGGACCCTCCCATGGTCCACATGCTGTCGGGACAAGCACGAGGCTCGTCGGTAGGCACTTCATAGAGAGGATTCCAAGCTCGGAAAAAAAGGAGAAAGTCGCACGAGTTTGCAAAGTGTGTGCCGACATTTCAAAAAAAGAAACCGGAAAAAGGGGGCGCAAAGAGACCATTTATTACTGCCCAGACTGCAATGTTCCTTTGTGCTACTATCCCTGCTTCAAAATGTTCCACACACAAAAAAAATTACGTTCTTTAGTTAGCTCAAGTATGTAAGAATGTTTATGTTGGAGTTTTTTTTTTTCGCTTGTAGACCTCTTTTGTTAATTTTTTTTCATAAATATTTTTCATTATTTTTAATGTTTTTTACTTCTTCCTTTAAAATATAAAGAACAATAGTACATATAAAAGAAGAATAATATACATATCACAAATAGTTTTTATTTTATGAGTCATAGAATATCGGCAAAAATCACCGGCGTACCAGGAACGGCCACCTTTATAACGGTCGGCTGTTAAAGTGTTAAAATTCAAATACTTTACTAAAAATTGAATTTAATTACTAACTTAGCTTGTATATGCTGTTTGTCTGGAGATTTTGAGTGCTGTCAGGAGTCTGGAGATAATTTAATATGTCGGCAGAATCCAGACGAATCCCGTCAATCTGGCAACCCTATATGTAGTCTTTCTTGTTTGAAGATGGCCGTTGATATCCATTGATATAATTTGGTTTTTCACTTCTCTTTTAAAAAAACCTTAATTAACATTAATTTGTTTAGTAGATAACAAGTAAGTTGCCCATCAAGATCATTTTATACATGTAACATTGAGGAATCGCAAATGAATACGAAATAAAGTCGCACAAGACAGAATAAGGGTGACAAGTGAGCACATAGTGCACCTGATGGTAAGTGGGTACTGTGGCCCATAGACACCTATATTTATCATCAAAATGCCGCTTCATTGTTACACCTGAAGACTAAAATGAGGAGCCTTGATTCCAGTACAAAGAATCTCCGTTGCTTGACTCTCTACATACGAAACACAGCAGCACTAAGCTGATATTTACCGATGGTGTTCTGATAGAGCGTGGATCTTTCCCGGTCGAACCAAACCGATATATTCTGGTTGTGTGGCTATACCACGTACAAGACACACAATCATCCTGCTAAGGTAGCCATTTATGCCCAGTAGAAGTGCGTGCACTGCTGTGTCTGAAGGGTATAGACAGTATAATTACACGCTGTGAACCATTCCATCTCAGTCCTCAGAGGTGACGACGCATCTGTACTCTTCTTAGCTTGAAGCTGGCTGCAGGTGTCCGTCGACTGCAGTAGCCTCTAACCATCAGCTGGAGAAAGAGTTCACTTATCCCTCCAGTTTAAAAGAAAGAACTTATTTTTTTTTCAGGTTGCGGTTGAGTCAGGAGGTCTTGTATACGCAGCTATTTTCTGAATGTCCCGCACATGGAATAAAACTATTTTTACGGATTTTATCGCATTTAATCAACTATTTTAACTTAGTTTTTAATTCCCTCCCCTAATTAATTTTAAATTTAATTAAGATATTTTTTTTCTTTTTTTTACTTCTATCTTACGCTAGTATTTTGTGTAAGAAGCCCTTCTCAGTCGAGCTGACCTATTTGTGTTGAAGCTATTATAGTTTGCCACGATAGGGGCCAAACGAGCATGCGACTCACCTTATGGTAAATGACTACCGTCATCCACGGACAACAGTAAAACCAAGGGAATTGCACGTGCGTTTTTTGCTAGGCTCTACCACGTAAATACATGTCTCTCTCTACGATAACGGATTATGGTAGGGAAATAAGCATGAAACTCAGGATCATAAATATTAAATTAGGAAGTGCATATGACAGTATAGAGAACGTTTATAAAATACGAGTATTTTAGAAGTTTTACGTCAGGAAGTAGGCATGAGAAGTTACGCCACCCTTTCGCCATTACGCAATCATAAATTCAAATTTCGAATCAATGAATATGTTCAACTTAAGTATTGTATATTTATAATGTTAAAGAATTTTGTATTAAGTCCTTTAATTTCTGAGTCTGAGAATGATTAAAAGAAATTTTAGTACGTCTAAAAGTTTAAGTATTTTTTAATTTATTATATTTAATAGAATAAGAGTAACAAACAAGCAGACATTCCATTTAATGGTACGTAAATATTATGGCTCAAGATACCTTCATCTGTCATCGATTAGGAACTAGAATATAGGTGCGTTGTTACCCCTGAGGGCTATTAATGCCCCATTATCAGTAAGAAGTATCTTCGGTTATCTGGACTTTTTATGTTGCTTTTTATATTCGTACTGCAACTATAGTGCAGCTACAGCATGGCTCTACCACGTTTACAACAACCACACCTTTGATAACGAATTTTTCCCAAATTTATTTCAACTCCATAAATGAAGATAAGTCCGTTTAATATTCAAGTACAAGACATAAACGTGTTTTACTGGTGAAACTTTTTGTCAGACATACTTAAGTGAGACTGGCGCATCCTGTCGAACTAATGTTATTTATTGTCAATATTTAATTCATAATGTTTAGAATTAAAATGGATCGCGTAGTGGCGGTGTAAGAATATTTTTTTTAGAATACCTACTACGCATATTCACAAGTCCATTGCAGGACACAGGCCTCCCCCTAAGATTGTCTCATAGGGGATGTATGAATATATGCTATAGTTGTCACACTTGGCAGGCAGGTTGGCAAACTTAGTTTCGTATTTTTAAGTTGTTAGTAGGAAAACATCGTTGCCTATCTCCAAGCTTAAACCTTTTATATTCCTTCTGTCTCCTCTTACGTCACCCAAATTCTTACATTAAAAGGATGTCAAGGATTTCAATTTCACAGCCTATAAATATATTCACTTTGTATTATTACAGAAATAAAAGTAGGGGTGTAAATCAAAGCTTAAAGATTCTGAGAGAACACGAAACACATAAAATCACTATCTATTTAAAAGTCACCTTGTCTTTAAATTCATTATCAGCTTTTTGATAAATAATAATCTACTTAAAGTAATAATATGGATCGCTAGTATTAAATATAATCCTGTTCAATAATGTTTAAATATTTGGTGTTTTTGTAAATGCTTCTTATAAAACATCGTGTCCGATTTAAACAAGAAAATATTAGATTGAACATTTAAAACAATAGAACATCTGCCGAATGTCATTTATTTTCCTGGTTTGCAAAGATCGTGACTGGAATGTAAAAAGTGTCAATGAATTACTTAATTGATTGAATTTCGTAAAAAAAGAAACAATCAGAAATTCGAAATATACTTAGAGAATTTTGCGCCGGTATTCAAGATAAATATCAAGTTATTTTTTTCCTTCTCAGTGGACTAAGGAATATCACAATGTCAATATCGTCTAAATGGTTATATTCTAGCAGGAGTACCGCGCTGTGTACCGGCCTCAAGGATATAGAGAAGCAGTATAATAACAAGTTGTAAAGCATTCCATCTAAATCTAATACGTGGTAGAGCCACGCTGCAGCTATATTATTGTTGTAGCATGAATGGGTCGACTCGACCAGGGAAAGACCACGCTTTGACAAGATACCAGCGTAAAATAGCAGCTTAATGCTGCTGTTTTAGTATGATGAGAGTAAAGAACTGCAGACCCTTTTTACTGGAAACGAGGTATTCTATCTTAGTTCTCATGTGTAAAAACACATCTGCATTTCGATTCTTAATCAAGGATACATGTAGATGTCTATGGGCCACAGGAACCACTTACTGGACTGTGTACTCGTATGTCACCCGTATCCTATAAAAAAATTTGGAGAAAAAATTCCACCTCTAATGGTAACATTAAAATAACTTCCTTTTGAGCAATTTGAAGTCGGTTTTTACTTTTGTTAAAAGTTATAATTATTTAATTTGCAGTTAGGGTCTAAAGGAAAAAATTCCACCCGTTTATGACAATACGTAAAGTTTTAAAGAACATGAATAAAAATTATATAAAGAATAGAATTTTGTGTCATAGTTTGAATGATCTTTGTGGTAAAGATATTAGCATATTCTTTTTTTGTGAAATATAATTTACGTCATGCAAATTACCTACGTATTTAATTGGATGATAAAAATGAAGGGACATATAAAATCTAATGACAATTAAAGCCTTACTCTTGTAGTGGCGTGATAAAAAACCAACCATTTTGTCCCATTCGACCTATTTAGTCTACGTCATCATGGGTGTCATTGGAGACGACCATGGAAAATGTCTGAATAATCTTAAAGCTTCCTACTTTCCGACGGATGGCGGTATACAATCTCGTTCACACCAGACGTAAAATGCTCAGATCGATGATAGGCGGAAGCGTCAAAGGTATTATCTGGTAATTATTGTTTTGATCGTATTTCATATACAGGCGTGCTGGAACTTTATTAAGGTAAAGTACGAATGGGTCGGCTCGACCGCGGAAAGACCACGCTCTCACAGAATACCAGCGTAGATAGCAGCTTAATGTTTCTGTGTTTTATATGGTGAGTGTAGAGCATGCACTTCGGTTTGTACAAAGGTACTCTGTGGTGTACAGGACAGTAGACTTCTTTTACCGAAAACAAGGCTTACGAGAACAATACACCTGTTAAAGAAAATATGTTATGTAATGTTCATAAAAGTCGGTGAGAACACAAAAAACGTAACGCAATCTCTATCCGTTTATTCCACAGTGAATTCGCTGTATATCTCCGTTTACCCGCCACCTATATAATCAGTCTTAACCTACTACCTTACATTACACTCCTCTACACTTGTTTATTACTATGCTAATCTTAAATATAACTTAACTACTTAATATTATTGTATCAGCGTTAATCAATAATAAGGTTTTTGAGTCTACATTGCCTTATAGGGCGACTCCGAGGCTCTGTGGGCGGTACAACGTTTGGCAAGGTATCCTTATACGCCCGTGAACCCGGGTTCTCACTGGTCGTCTCTCTTGCGACTCCTTTAAGCCGATTTCAACCTCTGAGGTTTCTAACACCCACGGTCATACCGGTCCGCCGACCGACCCGGCTGAGCCTTTCCCACCACTAGTGTCACCGTCGGCTCGTTGGTTGCATTTGTGCTGCAACCTGTCAGAGAATCATTGTAAGGAAATGTCATAGATGTCCTTAAAGATCTCCTTTTTAATTAGTCTATATGTCTATAAATTATTTCACCACTTTTTCCCTTAATTGTATAGCCACTAGGACCCCTAACGTCTACTACTTAACCACTGCCCCACTTTTCCTTTTTCAAGTATTGTCTATACCAAACATCTTCCGAGGATTCAGTTTCCTGTCTCCTGGTGTCGTTGCACCTTATAAATCCTGTTTTCCCTGTCTGGTTTTTAAATATCTAACTTAGTGCGCAGTCGTCTACCTAACAATAACCTAGCGGGACTCTCGCCGGTGGTTGTGTGCTCCGTATTCCTATAATATAGCAAAAAAGTTTGTAGTGCCCTGTCTACGTTTTGTTTTCCTGCACCGCTTTCTTTATAACCCGCTTCAAGGTTCTTACCGCGTTCTCAGCTAACCCGTTCGAAGCAGGGTGATACGGAGCCGTGAAAATATGATCGATACCGTGACTGCACATGAAGTTATTGAATTCTATACTTGACAACAGGGGACCGTTGTCCGTCACGATTTGTTTGGGTAGTCCCCAACGACTGAAAAGTTCCCTTAACTTATCTATTACCCCCGAGGCTGCTGTACTTGCTACCTGATAGATTTCTAGCCATTTTGACATCGCATCGACCCCTACCAAGTACGTTTTTCCAAAAACGGGTCCCATAAAATCTAAATGTTTCCTTGACCAAGGACGATTAGGCCAGTACGTTTTTCTGAAAACAGGCCCCATAAAATCTAAATGTA
Source organism: Parnassius apollo (assembly GCA_907164705.1). Taxonomy (NCBI): domain Eukaryota; kingdom Metazoa; phylum Arthropoda; class Insecta; order Lepidoptera; family Papilionidae; genus Parnassius; species Parnassius apollo. Next base: position 143,466 of record CAJQZP010001328.1, read on the forward strand.
TCCTTGACCAAGGACGACTGGGCCAGTACGTTTTTCCAAAAACAGGCCCCGTAAAATCTAAATGTATCCTTGACCAAGGACGATTCGGCCAGTACGTTTTTCCAAAAACGGGCCCCATAAAATCTAAATGTATCCTTGACCAAGAACGATTGGCTCAGTACGTTTTTCCAAAAACAGGCCCCATAAAATCTAAATGTATCCTTGACCAAGGACGATTGGGCCAGTACGTTTTTCCAAAAACAGGCCCCATAAAATCTAAATGTATCCTTGACCAAGGACGATTGGGCCAGTACGTTTTTCCAAAAATAGGCCCCATAAAATCTAAATGTATCCTTGACCAAGGATGATTGGGCCATTGCCACATATGAGGCGTCTGTTTTGGCGGAGCATCCGCCTGCGCCGCGCATATCTCACACTCCCGGCATATTCGCTCCACCGCCTCGTCCACACCGGCTCACCAAACATAGCTTCGAGCTATATAGTATAGCCTTGGATTAGACAATGCCCATATGAGGTTCGTGAATCATACATAAAACTTTTTCCTTACGGGCCTCCGGAACAACTAGTCTATCCCACATCACACAGCCTACATATTTCCTCATATAATTCATTCTTACGATTAAAAAACGATTGTAAACCCTTAATATTACATTCCCCTGGTCAACTAACCCGAATATAGCTAATAACCTTCGAGAGAATTGGATCCCGATCGGTTTCATTTTTAACTTTATTATAATCTAACAACAATGATTGCTGAACGAAATGCAAATACGTTTGCTCGGGCGCCGCATGAGTCACCTTACTAGACGACAGCGGCGGACGCGAAAGGCCGTCAGCTCCATTCACATCGGTACGTATGTACTCAATATCAAACGAATAAGCGGACAAAATAATTGCCCACCGTTGCATCCGACTCGCTACCATAGTTGGTATACCTGTGTTAGGTCCAAAAATGGACACTAGCGGCTTGTGATCGGTGCGCAGAGTAAAATGCCGACCGTACAAATACTGATGGAATTTATTTACGGCAAATATAATCGCTAATGCCTCGCGGTGTATCTGTAAGTAGTTCTTTTCGGCGTCGTTAAGCGTGCGTGACGCATAGCCCACGGGGTCGATCTAAAATCGATTAATCGAAAAATCGATGATCTGGAGTAAAATAATCGATCTTTTAGATCGATTCAGAGCACCGCATCGATTCGATCCAAACACCTCCCGAATTGGACTGATTCATCTGATTCAAGAACTAGCTATAAAGTTCCTAAACTGGCTGGGGTAAGAAGTTGAAACACCGGCGCTACCCCCTCGCGGATTCCGCCTTGCCGCCCGTGTACCGTCCCAGCCCTCCATCAAACAATTCTTATTCAGTTTTTCATATCTGGAAAACAAATTTTTCAATTGATCATCTAATTTACCTCGGTTACTCTCCAAGTTATGGCAGTTGGTGAATAATGGTAATTTTATTTTTAATTCATAACCACTGCCTGCCCAACAAGGACGTGGTTCCTCCTTAGACAACAAACAATTCTAATCTTTTTTTCCTCCACCGTAACAAACTTCCGGTGTGATTAATCCTAAAGGTCTAAGTGACGAACCGTCATAGAACTTCAAATTAACACTTGTACGATCTAACTTAATGGTACTAAAATATAGCTTATAAGTTTGTTCGTTAATGCATGACACTGCCGTTCCCGTATCAACCTCCATATTGATGACTTTATTATTTACAGTCACTGGCAAACTCACCGACTTATAGTCACCTAAACATAGGTGATGAAACTCCTCTAATTGACCCCTGTCTTCATCATACCGTGGTACGTCTGCCTGATGACAAGCGGTATGCCTGGTTGTACGAACACCTGCCGCGTCCTGTCCCGGACACACGCGTCGTAGGTGACCCGTGCGCTAGCACCTGTTGCACACGTATTCCCGGAACCGACAATCCTCATAACCGTGGCCTGTCCCTCCGCATCCGCTGCAATTTTGACTGTTAATTGCATCGGGCCTCCTTACAGCTGTAGCCGATCCCAGCCGATTGTGTTGTGGCTGGCGGTCTCCGCGCATTCCGCGCCCGCCTCCCCCAACGTTCTCCGCGACCCATTTTTTATCGCATTTTTATCGCATTGGCAATTTTTATCGCATTGGTGAAACTTAATGTGTCATCCTCCGCAAACAGCCTTTGCCGAATAACATCGCTCCTTAATCCGCAGACAAATTGATCCCGTAGACTTTGACTAAGACCGTCGCCCAGTTTGCAGTGACGTGTTAATTTTTTTAACTCTGCTACGTACTCTGCTATATTCTCATCCGCTGCTTGCCTCCTTTGTCTAAAACGATACCTTTCCGCTAACGCGGATGGTGCCGGTTGTAAGTGGTTGCGCAATAGACTAATGGCGGCGTCGTATTTTAATTCCGACGGATTCACGGGGCTAGCCAGGTTCATCAGCAACTCGTAGGCCTCATCGCCCATGATCGCTATTAGCGTGGGCAACTTGAGATCACTATTTAGTTTATTTGCCGTAAAATACATCTCTAGTCTATCGAAATACGACGACTACAACCCGGTTTTTACATCGAACTCGTTTATTTTTCCAATCGACATTGTCCTCGAATTAACTTTATTAATTTAATAAGTTCATCGGTCTTATTTATTTGGGTTTCCTCTTTTTATATAAATGAGCTTGTATTCAGATATAAGTATAGGAAGTAGTAAAAAAAAATAAACCAGAGTTATTGACAGCATCTAGCGTCTGCTGCTTTTTTTGTCTACTCGACAAGTCAACCCCAACACAACCGGTCCAGTTTGCGTTCGATGTGTGCAAACGTAACCCAACCTGTACCCCGTGTGGTGGTGGCGTTAGGGACACTCTTCTGTACCATGGGTACCGTAAGAGGCGTTCGGGTTATGCAAAAAAATAAATAATCTAAAAGCTTTCGATAGATAGCGGTATACCATTATGATTATGCAAAACGTAGAGCCGTGGTAGCTCAGATGGTTAACGCTCCTTGTAAATATAACAGAACGCGAGTACACGAGGCACCAATGAAATTGCTAATTGCAATTTTAAGTGCTGATTTTAACAAAAAGTTTTTTTTAAACAAGAACAAAGAAAGTAAAATATAAAAGAAAAAGATACAAAATTATTAATTTTTTCAAAATAAAACTCATGTCGCCTTCGTGTGATCCTCCATCTTCCGGGAACGGCAGAACAACGTTTGTTGGACCAGCTATTCTTTCTATAAAAACTATAAAACAGTTGCACAAAGATGAATCTAGATTTGAAAACAAATTATCAACAAAGTGACCCAAAGGCGTAGGATCTGTTTGGTAGTAAAATGGAATAACGTTAGACTTTTGCAGTTAATGCCCACAAACGACTGTTTTGCGACCGAAGTTTAATTGAAAATTGCGACCAGACTTAACTACAGGTTAAACGAGGAAGGGTTAAAATAAACGGGAGTTTTTTTTTCGTTTACTAATTACCTGCAAGAATCAGTCACACAAGTTCTGTTTACGTTCTTTCAAAGTTTTTTTAACATAGATGTTAGGGTGAGAAACGAACACTCAGTCCACCAGGTAAGAAAACATAGAAGGAAATAAAATAGAAAAATACGAAATGATTTCATATATTTACGGGAACACTACATAGTTAACTATATGTTTTACATAATACATTAACATGACACATGACGTCAAACACCAATGCTTCAGGAAGTCTACAGTTTTTGGTCATACCCTAGAGGTTCCCTCAATTACTTCAGATTTGATTGACCACATAATATACTCGTGAAAGAACATCAATTCCTACCAAAGTTGATACGTGAGGCTATTGAAATTAAAAGTACCCTAATTTCAATAGAGAAGGAGGCTGGGTACTACCACGTGCTTTGGATCCTTTTTATTAATAAAATTAAAACTAAAGTCATGCGTACCACTGCAAGACACAGTTAGCTCATGCCACCTAGATCGGTCAAAAAATGTATTAAAAAGCTGAAGGTACTCTAGGTTAACATTGAGCTCCGTCCCTCGTGACCATGTGTGCTGCAAAGCACCTGAAACGACCGGAAATAAAATAAAAGTAAAATAAAGCGGGATAAAATTCCTAAAAATATATTTTCTTAGAAAAATGCATTTATTAAAAAAGTAGAAAAAAGACGAATAATATCTTAAATATAAGAAAATACTCTTAAAACTTGTGCTGCGGCATGAAACTACCTGAACAAGTGCAACGTGGTTAGTCTCTGTTGACTGATCGTCGTGACCGCATTGCCGTCTGGAGGACATTATTATTATCATACAAAATACATTTTAGAGAGTGTACGCAGGTATTTACATGATTTAATTTTTCTTTCTGTGTCTGCTTACGCTGGTTATCCGATAACCAGAAATGAGAATTTTTTCATGTCCTTTAGATAACCAGAAGTTCGGCAAGTCTACACTCCATTATTATATACAGATTACCTAACGGTTTGCTTCACTGTTCGAAAAGGATGGTCCGAATGCTACTGAGAATTTCTTGACAATAATTAATTTTGGCCCGACGCGAGATTAGAACCCGTTGCCACGTGATCAAGTTTACGATCACTAGACCAACTCTTTCTGCATGTGGTTATTCAACCAAGACGAAAAAGGGAGAATTTCTACATCCCCGTTGATTAACCAGCCGCTCGACGAGACTTCACTACATTTTTACCGAATTCGAATCCGTTACCACACGATCACATTTATGATGACTAGACCAACGCGCTTAGGATGACTATAACAACGATGCAGTCAGCTTCTGTATACTACAAAGAGATTGGCTTCTATGTGCCCGTGCTAGAGGCTGACAAGTTTGGTTAAAAATTGAAGTCAGTAACTTGCTCTTTACCACAGTATGTAATAGTGTAGCGGTAGCAAAAGCGTAAGAAAATAGGCATGCATTTATTCAGTAACACTCACACTCATCATACTCATCTATATATATATATATATATATATATATATATATATATATATATATATATATATATATATGTGTGTGCGTGTGTGTATATATATAAAGAGGATGTTTGTACATAAGAAATCGTTGAACTCCAAATCTATTAGTCGTATTTTTCAATGGAGAAGGTTTATGATCTGCGGGGTTCATTTATATAAAAATTAATAATTGTTTGTTTGTATTTGTGCGCTGCCATACCGTTCATCAGGTTGCGATAAAATTTTGTCAACATATTGTTTGCACTTCCGCGAAGGTTATAGGTGGACTGTGTGCTCATTTGTCACCCTATCCTATAAAAAAAGTTATTTTTTAAAACAAGAATAAAGAAAGTGAGATATAAAAGAAAAAAGATACAAAATTATTAATTTCTTCGGAACGAAACTCATGTCGTCTTCTTCGTTTGTTCGTCATCTTCCAGAAGTACAGAACAACGGTTGCCGGACCAGATGTTATTTTTATAAAACCTATAAAACAGTTGCACAAAGATGAATCTAGTTTAGAAAGTAAATTATGAACAAAGTGAACCAAAGGCCCAGGCTCTATTTATAATAAAATAGAATAACGTTAAGCCTTTGCAGTTAATGTTCACAAGTGACTGTTTTGTGACCGAAGTCTAATTAAGAAAAAGGAACAAGTAAATTCCCTTAGAAATACAATTATACAGTATTCCCTCCACCGAAAATTCTGTCGTAATTACTAATGTTACGCTCAGAACGCCGTTGGGTTTAATTGTGCGAAAAATTGCTTGTTAATTTTAATTAAGGTTTTCAAATTGAAGGTCAGTGATGATAACTAATTTTTCTTATAAACTTAGTTTTAAATGTCCACAACCTATAACGTCCTATAGACCTCCTTTCATTTCCGAGAGGGTTTTTAGAGTAAGGACTGTGTAAAGTGAAGTAATGCGTGATGACGGAGTTCAAATATCTTCGAAATGTTTTCTTTAATTTCTCAGACATACAGGTTTCTTTGTGATGGTTTCCTTTACCGACACAGCACATTGTAAATCAGC